>CM028347.1:71091664-71327865 GCA_016618105.1 Dendrobium huoshanense | reverse complement strand
CTGATAGTGAGAGAGAACTTTTGATTAAGGGTAGTCGCAAAACAGAAACATGCATGTACATAGTATCTAGTGTATAGTAGCAGCATGATTTGGTAATTGAAATTTAATATTTAAAATTAAAAATTCACCTCCTTGTACTTAATGTAGATGGTCGAGGGAGTAATGATGAACCCAATCAGGATCCCAATGTTTTCTCATCCCAAGCCATCTTATTCCCTAGTCTACTTAGTCTGAAGAGGTAGTCAATCCAACCTGATAAAAAGATCAATGTCAACAACCATATTTATTTTATCCAAGAGTACATTGTAGACCTAGGGTGAATATTTATCTAAGGGGAAAAATATGCATTAACCTTAACTAATAAAGAGATTTGTACCCTATTAATCATATTCTATTGATTCATTGCTTAAGGACTTATTGTCATCAAGGAACATGTGGGCTTTAACCATGACAAAAAATTAATAGCAACATTTTGCGACAAAATAACCTAGTTCATAGGGTCTTGGTCGATCATAATCATTTACCTTTGTAGCCTTTTAGTGGAAAAATCATTGGTGTGGTGTCATTTGACAGTGAAACCACTGGTTAAAGGATACATGCCACATCCTTACTAGCAAGAGATGAATTGAGAATGAATCTTAATGATATTCTCGATCAAACATTTACTCTTTGTAAGCTAGAGTGATTATTTTAATTTTCCACCTTAGTAAATTACTATAGAGGGCAGATGTGTATTTTGCTTTAAGTTATTTAGGTGTTTTGTTTCAACTTTAAATTTTTTTTTTTTTTTTTTTTTTGTGATTTTTGGAATTTTGGATTTTTATGAGCATTTTGGAGGAATTTTTATGTTTGTGGTCCCTTCCTGTTAAATTGTTTTTGTCAACACAACTATCATTGTGGTATATGGGTTGTTTAATTTTTGTTAGTTGAACCTTGTCAACTCTGCCAACTTGCCGACAAAGAATTAGGTTCGTTGTCATATTTATGTCTTTATTAGTGAACTTTTCTTGTAATAGACCTTGAACGCCTAATATTAATGTATAAAATAAATATACAATTGCAGCACAAATATCTCAATTGATGCTGCAACTATATATTTATTTGATGATTCTAATCATGTCAACTCGTATACATTCATGTAGAAGGATCGAGTTCAAACTTTGATTTATTTATTGACTTGTGCACCATCCTTCGGCATCACATGTGTATCCATAACATGCTCGTCATGGCATATGCGAGTGTATGCATTTGCATGTATTTTGCATTATGTGTTTGTATGGTTGTTGCATGTATGCATATATGTTGATATGTGTCTACATTTTGTTTGATATATTTGCATGATACATGTTGCATATTAATGAGATGTGATGCCCCGGTCTGACATATTTTGTAGCTTGGGTGATATGCTTGCATAATGTTTCATGCATGTTGTAATTCACGTATATATAATTCATTTGCACATAAATGCATATGACATGCTTGAATGATATTTTCCACTTATTATAATGTATGTAGGAAGGTATTTTAAAGTTTTGTACATTGATCAGCTATATGAATGATTCTCATTTTAGTGTACATAATTCTCTATTTTGAAGCTTGGAGATGTCTTCTGTCTGCTTGTACGAGTGATGCAAATTTGGTGGCATAACACTATGTTGTATTTTGCTTGTTGATTTATTGCAGGTAGATTATCATGCACTAATGAGTCTCCTGTAATTGCTCAAAAATAGTATATTGTGTATATGATGGGTCTCCTGTAATAACCCATAGGTACTTGTACTTGTTGTAACCCTACATTCGTTATGGGCCTTTGGCATTTTTTTTATATATAGCATGTAATGATTACAACATGTATCCTACAATAGTCGTAGGAGCTTACATTCATTATCAATCCCTCTCTACATGTTGATTACTGTCATTCACAGGGAACTATTGCATACATTTGAAAGATGGCTCATATTGAACGAGCTGGTTATTACTGAATATAGGAAAACTACTACATCCACACCTTACTCATTAACATTATTGCTTGTTCAAATATGTAGGATGATCTTCGTGCTTCATAATAGCGACCTTAGCTGCACTGTATACATTTGTAAAAGGGTTTTGTTATTTGCTCGTGAAGCATTTTATGTATTTCAGGTACTCTACTATTACCCACATGTGAGATGAGTTGAATGCAGATCTTCTAGAACCACTCATAAATATATGTATTTATCATATTTCTCATGCATCTTGCTTATAAATAACATGTAGCATGCTTGATGAGTCTGCTACAGTGGCTTGTAGTCACTTACATTTGTTGTGTATCAGCCTTCTTTGTTTGTATGTTGTTTAATGTGTTTGCTCGACATTGAATTATCACTTACTACAAGGCAATCATAGCATTCATCATATGTTATCCATGCTTTGCTTATAAACTCATCATTGTGTTTATAGAAAACTTCTTGTAGGTACTTCAAGCTTTATTGCATGCATCAAGCTTGGAAGATGATTTGCTGCATACATGATGAACCTGACAATGTTGACTATTGATATTTTCATTCCAATCATCACGAGAACTTTTAATGTTCATTAGGGATTTTATTTTATAACTTGCAGGTCTATTGTTACATTCTATCATAATTCTCATTAATTTATCTTTGCAGGCAAGTTGTACTTCAAATTTTGTTCATCACAAGTTTTGTGCTTATTATTTATGTTAAAGTTGAATGCTCTGTATCTTTAATTAACATTTACATTTTTTGTTAAAGTTCGGTTCCCTACAAATTGTTTGAGTTTTCTTCCTTGCGGATTCAATTGAGTTGTATATTCAAGGTTTCTATCAATTAAATAAATTAATGTCCTCTGTTCACATGAAATTTTGGTAGCCTCCCGGTGTCTCCTCTATTTAGGAGAATTTTGAGGAATTGGTCCATTCCACCATGCTAAGAAAGACATGTTTGTTAGGTGTCAGATAACATCATAGCTATGGTATTTAATCGCACCACACCAATAAATGCATGTAAGGGTCTTTAGAAGTACTTATTTGAAATGCGTAGTTGTTTCCCAACAGGTGCTGATGCATGCACAAGGGTACTTAGAAGTTGTCCCCACCAACATGCCTCATTACAAGTTCTGCACCGGTTTCCCTCATATCACACTAAGAAAACATGAATAGATAATTTTTTGGTGTGCCACGATCACCGAGGATAGGATTTGGAGATTTTTTTTTAGTTTGTCAACATTTACTCTTTTGCATAAGGCCGGTGATGGTGAGGTCGGTGTTGAAGGCATGAAGATCAAGATGATTAATCATAAATCCTTTTCTGCCTATTTTTCTTTTTTTCTCTTTTTTCTTTTTCTTTTTTATTTGTTGATCTTTATCTTTCTTTTTTGTAATTTATCTTCTCTTCCTTTTTTTTAAATAACAATATTAATAATAACTAACAATAATAATTAATAATTGATAATAAAGATGTTTGGATCGAAAATGAAGTTGTTTTGTTGTGGTTTTATCTTAGGGTGGCTATGTGGTAAAATTGAGTGTGAGAGATATTATATTGAGTATGGATAGTTGTTGAAAAGAGTGGCTTTATCTTTGTGAGAGTGAAGGAGTTTAGAACCTATAAAGTTTGATCAAGCATCGTCTAGGTGGAGGAGACATGCAAACTAAGAGAGGAGGAGTTAGAGCAGATTGCCTTGGCATAGTGGCAAGGAAATCAATGACTGTAACACAAAGTTTGACTAGATCAAATGTCGCTCGGCATTCACTATGAAATCCTTTAAACAATTTTAGAATTTTTTTGGCCTATGGTATTCAACAATTATTTCAAGAGTCATTATAAGTCAAAATCATAAATTGTCTAAGAAAAATATGTATAGTGTAGTGATTTAATTACCCTAATTTTTTCATATTTTTTTGGCACTAGTGAAATATCTTAAGAAATTGACACTTATTGATATAAGTGGGATTTTTGGGACTGTAAGGTATCTATTTTGTAAACTAATTTCACCAAAATGTTTCGGATATGATTAGCTAATTTATTTATATATTTTTATAATTTTTGGATTTTCAAATTTAAAGATATAAATTTTTTTTAATAAAATTAGTATTTTAATACTAAATAATTAAAATAATTACTTAATATTTTATTATAATATCCTAAACCACAAATTTTTTTAATTAAAACCCTCTGTGGGGCCTACGCGTTAATATTAAATCGGTTACACAGTCCTTAGAAAGATCCTCCAGCTCGTTACTGCTCGAAAGAGCTACATGTAAAAAAGAAAACAAAAAACCTATAAGCCGGTGGATCATTTTACTACGAGTACAAAAAGAACATAAATAACCACTCGGGCTGTGAGTAGACAGCACCCAAAAAAGGAAGAGCATAATAATCCCATTCAGCATAGTCCTCCTGCAAAAATGATGACGATAATAGAAAAAGAAGTGCGAAAAATAACAAGAATACCTTGCGGTCATTGAAGCTCATAAGTCGATACATCTTAAGATACCTGCAAGGAATTCTCCAAAAAAGGTTGTGAGAAATATAGTAGTAAATAGGAACTAAATACCCAGTATTCTCCTTGTTAGAACAAAACTTAATAAAATCATAAGAACACCTCAACATGCCCTGCAGAAACCAGAAAATAACACTAAGTTCCAAATAGCCTTACCAGACACATGGGAAGCCACAATAATAGTAAAATACATAACACATAACACCTTCAACCAAAGCCAGCCAAACCACTTGAAATAGAAAGCATAATAGTAATCGTTAATCCAGACTAAAACATTCCCACCAGCATTACTATTATAAAGTAAAGGCCATGTATAAAAATTATTCCATTGCTTCGTATGGACATTAGCCCCAAAAACCAAAAACAACAAAATTAAACCAGACCCAACACCTGTAGTAGGTTAACCAAACTAAATGAATCACAAGCCCATGCAGGTGACCATAATACTTAGACTTGAAACTGTGGAGACTAGCAAAGTAAGAATACATAGCAGGACCAAAAAAACTCCCATAATTAGCATAATTGGCTGGATCAAAATTCAACCTCCTCGTAAAAGAAACAAAGACGAGCAAGCCACATCAACCCCACATAGAGAAATCACATAGATATTAAACACGGTAATATTATGACAACAATTAGCTTGCTGCCACCAAATAGGATCGAATAACATCTTAAATCCCAACCTCAGATTACCAAAAAAAATGCAGAGGAAAAAGATATAAACCCCAGGCCTCATTTAAACCATACATCCAGGAAACTTCCCAAAAAACAAAACAGAAGTCACCACTATCCATCAGGATTAAAATAAACACCTGAGAATCAATAGACAAATGAAAAAAGCTAACCCCAACCCAGCAAACCTTCCAGAAATTGTAAAACAAATCCGGATCCAGCCGAAACTCAGAATCACAGACAAGACAGACACTCAAAAACCAAACTTCCGACCAGCCAGATGAAAAAAGTACTTAAACATTATGAATGCAAGACAAACTAGCTTTATCCAAATAGACCATACCTTTCAAAATAGGGTTTAAGTTCCCAATATCCAAATCTTCATAATTAAGCATAGAACACCCTTTTTTAACTAACCAATCAGCACACACGTTAGCTTCCCGGTAAATATGAGAAATTAAGAAATTAACCGAAGAAAGATAATGCTTAATTTGCTTGATTAAGTAAAAATTTTGAGTGTTACCATGAATAACATCGTTAATGATTTGAATAAGAAGCATATAATCCACCTCAGTTCATACATTAGTGATACCCATCTTATTGCAAATATTCAAACCATAGTTTAAAGCCATAAGCTCAGCCGTAATGGCATTTGAACAATGTAAAGGGGTAGCATACGCAGCCAGCACACGCCTAGAATGGTCTCTAAGAAGACCACCAGCACCCGCAGTATTAGTACCAACAGAACCATCCGAATTCAATTTCACATAAGAAGGCTTAGGTTTAATCCACTTAACAATTTTCTCAATAGAAAAAAGCATTCCCATTGTTGACCGTAATACCAAAAACACTAGTCAAATACTTGCAATGTTTAAAATTCTGAATAGTAATAATGTTATAAGAGAAAGCTTGTAGAATTTTATAATGAATATTAGAGATAATCTGGGAAGCCTCCATCTTAATAGCATTGTGCTTAGCATCATTTCTAGCCCTCCAAATATACCAAAAAATAAGAATAGGAATAAAATTAAAGATATGGCCTTTAGAAACATTAGCCCAATGCTCAAGAATAAAAATAACATTGTTATGATTCAAGTTAAAGCTTTTTTTGGCAAGATTACTGAAATAAGACCAGACTTCCTGGGCAATTTCACCATTCACAAAAAAATGGTCAATACTCTCCACATTGAAACAATATAAACATTTTGAAGGCATAGAAAAACCTTTTTTTTTTTTTTTTTGAAGCATAACATCACCTGGAAGATATCCTTTAATACATCTCCAAACAAGAATAGAATACGAGAGAGGAAACTTTTTTGTGCCAAAAAAGCCAAATATATCATATGATTATCCTTTTTAATTCTAAAATTTTCCCAAATGTCCTTCAACTGAAACTTACCAGACGAAGAAAGAGTAAAAAGCATTTTATCTTTATAGTGAACCTGTAAAGGAATTTTCAAAATAGATTCAACAATATTAGAAGGTAGCATTTCCCTAAGCTTAGAGTCAATCCAACAGTTGTTATTAATGAAACTAGAAACTCTAATATTGGCGATAGAGTGAGTATTGAGAAGAGCATCAATAGAAGAATAGCCTAACCAGTTATCTTGCCAAAAATAAATGTCACCTTTGCCCAAACCCCATTGAATAAATTGTTCGGCTTCCCATTTAATGTTGCAAAGTCTTTTCCAAACCATAGAATCACCATTTTTGTAAAAGCATAAAGTAGGATGCATGTTGTTGTAATATTTAACATTCATGTAATTAGCCTATAAGCTAACATTATTTCTAAAAGAGAACCATAGTTTATGAGAAAAAGCTTTGGCAGTATCCTTTAAATTTTTGCAACCAAGATCCCCTTCATTAAAAACTCCACAAAGCTTATCCCAAGAGGACCAACGTAAACCATTGCTATTAAACTTAGAGCCCCAAAAATATTTGTTTATAATTCTCTCTAATCTAGAACAAATAGCATCAGAAGGAAATAAAGTATGAAAAAGATAAATTTGAATAGAGTTTAAAACAGATTTAATAAGAACTAATCTACCACCATACGACAAAAAGTTAGTAGACCAATTAGGCAACTTTTTTTGAAACTTAGTAAAGATATCCTCAAACAGAAATTTTCTTTTTTTTTTTCCTTTGTAGATGGTAGTTCCCAAATAAGTAATGGGGAGATTCTTAGACTGAAAATCACAAACTCTTTGAATAGCATTAATTCTATTCTGGTTAATAGAATCACCCACAATAAAAGTACTTTTATCTTTATTAATAGAGAGACCACTTTGATGATTAAAACTGATAAGAAAATTGACTAACTCTTTAATATTATTAATAGAACCATTAAAAAAAAAATCATCATCAAAACTAAGATGCGAAATAGGAAAATCTCTAATGGTACAAAAATTAAGGTTCAGTTTTCTAACAAATAAATTATCCAACCCCCTAGAAAGATAGTCCATAGCAATAATAAAGAGAGCAGGAGAGACAGTGTCACCTTGTCTTAAACCTTTGGAAGATTTGAAGAAACCATGATTTCTACCGTTAATGATAATAGAGAAGAAGCAATTTTTAATGCTATTTTTAATAAGCAAAATGAAATTGTCATTAAAACCAAATAAAGAAAGGATATCATAAAGAAAATTCCAATTGAGGTTGTCATAAGTTTTAGAAATGTCAAGTTTAAAAATAACATTACCCCCTTTTACCTTAACATTAATATCATGGGTAATTTCTTGAGCTAAAAGGACATTATCAAAAATACTTCTACCCTTAACAAAGCTCGTCTGATTTAAAAAAATAATATTTGGAAGAATGTTAACCAACCTATTAGCAATAATCTTAGAATTAAGCTTGTTAAGAAAAGTGCAAAGGCTGATCGGTCTAAAATCATTCCAATTAATAGGGTTATCTTTTTTTGGAATAAGAACAATATTAGTGGACAAAAAAAATTTAGGATAAGAGTTACCCTCAAAGAAATCCTTCACATCTTCAATGATGTCCTCTTTAATAATGTCCCAATTATGCTGAAAAAATTTTGTGGTGAACCCATCAGGTCTAGCAACCGCATCACCATTCAGGTCATTAACCACCTTGAAAATCTCTTCATCAAAAGGAATTTGACAAAGTAAGTTGCTATCAAAATCATTAATAATTTTAGGAATGAGATTTGGATTGCTAATAGGAACACAAGAATACTGACTATTAAAACTATTCATGAAATGCTCAATACCAGAATTACAAATAGCATCATCAGACTCAATATAAATACCATCATCACCCACAATTTTATGGATATGACTCTTGGTTCTCTTCATATTAGCTAACATATGGAAAAATTTAGTGTTCCTATCACCTTCCATAACAAATTTGGCATTGGACTTTTGTTTCCAAAAAAATTCTTCCTGCAATTATAATTGGAAAATATTTTCCTTGGCTTTATTAAGACAATAGAGATTATCAGAATCTGGATTATTCAAATAGATGTTATCAAGATCAGCAACTTTCATCTCAGTAACTTTAATATTAGAGAAAATATTTTTAAAAACATTTTTGTTCCACCATCTCAGACATTGTTTGAGTATGCTTAGCTTAGCCCATAATCTCAACATGCCATTAATGTTATTGTCAGGAAAGACAGGAGCACTCCAATTAATATTGATAACATTATTGAAATCAGTATGATACATCCACATATTCTGAAATCTAAAAGCATAAGAACAAGAAATATTGATTTTATTAATTTTCATCCGAATAGGAGAATGATCGGAAAGAGTTCTACTAAGATGTTCAAAATTAGTCATAGCAAAATCAACAATCCACGCATTATTGAAAAGACACCTATCAAGTCTTTGCCACAAATTAGCTC
Organism: Dendrobium huoshanense; assembly: GCA_016618105.1. Lineage (NCBI taxonomy): Eukaryota > Viridiplantae > Streptophyta > Magnoliopsida > Asparagales > Orchidaceae > Dendrobium > Dendrobium huoshanense. The sequence continues at coordinate 71,318,822 of CM028347.1, read as the reverse complement.
TATTCCAAGTGAAAGGGCTCCCAAAAAAGCCAATATCATTTAAATTACAATCATTTATCATAGTATTAAAATCATCCATCGCATTAGTATTAGGAGGATTACACCCCACTCTTTCAGAAATAATAGAGATGATATTAAAATCACCTCCCACACACCAAGGGCCATTAATATTAGAAGCAAAACTATTTAACTAATCCCAAAGGGCCATGCGGTTAACTCTAGTGCAAGCAGCATACACAAAAGAAGTATAACAAGTAACATTAAAAAGACTAATATAACAGTGCACAACTTGAGGGAAATCATCAACAATATTTAACGAAATAGAGTTATGCCACATAATCCAAACTTTATTAGAACAGTTAGAGTAGAACTTAGAAAAACCCAAGGTTTTAGCAGTCGATTCAATTTTCACATTAGCAATGAGAGGCTCAATTAAAACAAGTAAGTAAATATTATGAACTCTACAAAGAATTTTTACTCTAATCTCAGAGTCTTTTCCCCCAATCCCACGCACATTCCAAATAAGAGCTTTAATCATTAGATTCTTTTGAAGAAGCTTGAGCTCGGGTGGATCTAGGGGTGGTAAAAGAGACATTTTTGGGTTGTTTGCCTTTCTTTCTATTCACCATTTTGAATTAATTCATCCTCCTTTGCCAATTTAGTAACCTCTTTATCATGATTATCTACCGAGTAGATAATCTGATTAGCCTTATTATGATCATTGCACCCATATTGAGGAATAAATTCACCTTCTTCATGTTCTTCATGAGTAACAATGTTATTAGTCACTATAGCATTCTCCTTAACCCTTATTTCCTTAGAATTAGAATCCACACAATGTTCAAACTCAACATCATGTTCCACTTCCTTAAACATAGATTCAATAGAAATAAAAAGAGCAGGGTCTTCCTCGGTATCCTTGTAAACATCATTAAAAGTATTGACATTCTCAACATTAACAACTTCTACACTATTTCTTGACAATCATCAACCAAAAAAATTTCATTTTCTAAATTCCCATCAACCGGTTTTTGCAACGTATCTTCTAAGTTATGAGAAATAGGAGGCGGTTCCACCTTGTGTTTGAATAGTTGCTATTTGAATGATTTATATTTGTGCAACTTATGTAGTTTTGATGATTCCAAACATTATTGTTCAGATGTATAGTTATCTCCTAACAAATTTAGAAGATTTGCACTTGCTCTTGTGTGTACTAACATTTCAGGAAAATCAGACTCCAGACTACGAAAACTTCAAATCAAATTCAACATATGATATTTTGTTTATTTGAAGTTTGTCTTTTCTTTAATTAATTTTGAAAGGGAGTGAGTGTAATTGAGTGAATAAAATCTCACACACACAAATTAGGAGATCATGAAATTCTATACTGATCGTACAGGACGATATTTAACGTACTGGACGATCTGTCAGTTATCTCCTATAGAGCACTTGGAACGAATAGGAACTTGCTTTGGAAAATTTTTCTAAGTCCTATTCGTCCAGGACGAATTTTAATATCGTCCCGGACGATGGGTTCTCTGTAAACATTTCGTCCAGACGAATTTTACCATCGTACTGGGCGACCAGTCCTCTGGAAAATTTTCGTCCAGACGAAACCAAATTATCGTCCCCGGCGATGGGCGCTCTGGAAAATTTTCGTCCAGACGAAATAAATAATCGTCCAGGACGATCGGCTCTCTGGAAAATTTTCGTCCAGACGAACATATTTTCGTCCAAACGATAAACCGACTTAGGACAGTTTTCAGCAGTTTCTAGAACCGACCTTGTAATAACCGTTCGTACTGGACGAACCTAGTTCGTACAGGACGATCAGCTGTACGAAGTCATTTCGTACACATATACAAATTGGGTCATTTCAGATCGTTTAAGTAAAATTGTCCAGGACGATCCATGATCGTACGGGACGATCCACTGCGTACAGAATTGAAAACTTGCAGTTTTTGGGCGGTTTTTCATGTCTTTTGTATAAATACTCCAAATTAGACTGCCACCCAATCTTTTTGTCATTTGATCTTCGTGCCTATTGAGAGAATAGCCAAGGGGAGAGTGGAAGAGAGCATTCAAAGGAGGATTCCTACCATTGGAGCAAGAAGGCTTCACTTGGATTGCTAAGGTAAGAATCTCTACTTGTGAAATTGGATTTCTTCACTCTTTTCTTTCTTCCTTCTAGATTCTTGTGAGAAGATCATTCAAGAAGGTCCGGTTCACTGCCGACACTTGGAGAGTGTGAACAGACGTGGGTTCTCTGCCTACACTAGGAGAGTGTAAAAGGAAGGAGGTTCTCTGCCTACACTTGGAGAGTGTGAACAGCCGTAGGGTTCTCTGCCCACACTAGGAGAGTGTGAAAGGACGACGGTTCTCTGCCAGCACTGTGGATTGTGTAAAAGGACGACGGTTCTCTGCCGCACCGGGGAGTGGTGAAAAGAGTGTTTTGTACAGGCTTCTCCGCCTTGCTGTGGGTGCTAAAGGAGAGTCACTTTGTGGTATTAGTGCAATACTCAGAGGGTGCCTCTGAGGAGTGGATGTAGGTCTGGTTATAGACCGAACCACTATAAATCTGGTGTCATTTACTTTATTGCTTTTACGTTTCCGCATTTTAAATTTCAGTTTTAACAACTCTGTGGTTGAAAAACATTTTTCTACAAACTTTAAAAGAAAATTTTATTTCGGTTCAACTTTAATTTTAAGAGGGTTTAAAATTTTTAAAACTACCAATTCACCCCCCTCTTGGTAGCCGTGGGACATTTACTTAGGCTTAACAACCTAATTACTAGACTCAACAAGTGGTATCAGAGCATTGTTTCAAAATCATAAGTTTGAACTACTTTTTGATTAACGTAGATGGCTACATTTGGAAACCGAAACACACCTGAGGGTTACTCTATCACTAGACCTCCACTGTTTGACAATATTCCTTTTGATTTTTGGAAAACACGCATGTCTACTTTCTTACAGTCACTTGATTATCGCATGTGGATGTTAGTCCAGGAAGGTTACACAAAACCAACTAGATTAGTTGATGGAATTAGGGTAGATACACCCTATGCAGATTGGACTATAGAAGAACGTGACTTAGCACAATTAAATGCAAAATGTTTAAATAGTTTCTTTTGTGCTTTAAAATCTGAAGACTACATGCGAGTTTCCACTTGTAAAAGCGGAAAAGACATATGGGATAGACTTTGTATTACTTATGAAGGACAAATGAGGTTAAGCAATCAAGACTCAATATCTTGTTACATGACTACGAATTATTTCGCATGAAACCTAATGAATCTATATCTGACATGTACACAAGATTCACTCAAATTGTCACCTCTTTGCATGCACTTGGTAGGGAATTAACTAATGCTGAAATGGTTAATAAGATTCTTCGTTGTTTACCTACTGCATACGATGCTAAAATTACTGCAATTACAGAGTCAAAAGATCTGAACATTTATTCTATTGACAATCTTCTTGGTTCACTCATTGCTTACGAGCAAGGAGTAAGTCAAAGAAAGATTGATGCAGGTGAACCAAGAAAGGACAAGAATATTGCACTAAATGTGGAAGAGTCAGAAAGTGAACACTCACAACCTGAGGATGAAGATGATATAGCACTGATGACTAGACAATTCAAAAGCTTTTTAAAGAGGAAGCAGAAGAGACGCCAGCAATGGAATAGAGGTAAGTATAACAGAAATGGCAAGGTTTCTAATGAAGTGATTTGTTATGAATGCAGGAAACCAGGTCATATAAAGACTGATTGTCCAAAACTCAAAGCCTCTCCTAGCAAGGAGAAGGTAGAGGAGAAACCAATGGTAAAGAAGGGCAAGAAGAAGTTTCAAAAGGCTTTTTGGGCGGACTCAGCTTCAGACTCATCTGAGACTGAAAAAGAAGAAGAAGTCACCAACCTTTGCTTGATGGCAGATAAAGCTGAACAATCAGATCAAGAAGAGGTATGTGATTTAACTTATAATGAATTGTTTGAAGTTTCTGAACACATGCATGATGCATATAGGAAAACTAAAAAGATGCATGCTAGTTTAGTTTTAGAATTGGAAGAGCTTAATAAGGAACACGAAATCCTTAGGAAAGATCATGCTTTAATTGATAGCAACCACATGAAACTACTTGATGAATATGATGACTTGAATAAAAATTTTGAGAATTTAAAATCATCCTATGCTGAACTTGAAAAAGAATTTGAGAAATTTAAGGATGAATCTGAGCACAAGACATATAGAGTCAATTATACAAATCGAATCTTGGAGGAAATGAATTCATTTTACAAACTTACTATAAGAGCTCTCGAGGATAATAGGAACCCCCCTAAACTTGAAGATTTTACAAATCCTAAATATTATCCTAAATTCATGAAATCCCTTAGAAGACAATCATATGAGAGAAAACATAGGAATATTTTTCCTAATGTTAAATGTAACAATTGTGGATTTTTGGGACATATATCTCACACCTGCACTTTAAAGATGAAACCTAATTTGGTGTGGAGAACTAAGATGCATAAACCTAGACATATCATACATGCATCTGATTATAAATTTCATAAAGGTGAACCCAAACTAGTTTGGGTTCCCAGGTCTAACATTTGAGAATTTTGCAGGTATACTCTCACACAAGACCTCGTGAGAGTATATGGTACCTGGACAGCGGATGTTCTAAGCACATGACTGGAGATACTGCTCAATTCATAACGCTGGAAGCCAGGAGTGGAGGCAAGGTTACACTTGGAGATAATACCACAAAGAAAGTGGTTGGATCAGGTATGATTGGAAATTTAAAAAACTTTTTCATAGATAATGTTTTATTAGTTGAAGGCTTGAAACATAATTTGCTTAGCATAAGTCAGCTATGTGATAAGGGCTATAATGTAAAATTTTTACCTACTAGCTGCATAATTAGCCTAAATGGAAAAATTGTTTTAAATGGAAAAAGGGTGAACAATGTTTACATGCTAGATTTAAATTGTATTCAATCTCCTACTGCTTTTTGTTTGAAAACTGTTTCTGATGAATCATGGCTTTGGCATAGGAGACTTTGTCATTCTAGTATGAAAAATCTTAGAAAAATTACCCAAAAGAATTTGGTGAGAGGAATACCTAAACTAGACTTTACTAAGGACCATCTGTGTGATGCATGTCAATTAGGAAAACAAGTGAGGTCCTCATTTAAGTCCATTAAAGATCTTAGGACAAGTAAACCTTTAGAAATTCTACACATGGATCTTTTTGGACCAGTAAGCACTGTTAGTCTAGGAGGAAAGGTATATGGATTTGTTATAGTAGATGATTTTTCAAGATTCACCTGGGTTAAATTTCTTTTTCATAAGAGTGAATCATTTGAGGAATTCAGAAATTTTTCAACTTGGATACAAAGAAAACTAGGATGTGAAATAATTTCTATACAAAGTGATCATGGAGGAGAATTTGAAAATGAAAGATTTGAAGATTTCTGTAAAGAAAAGGGGATTGATCACAATTTTTCTGCACCTAGAACTCCTCAACAAAATGGAGTAGTTGAAAGAAAGAACAGAACATTAATAGAAGCCGCCCGAGCAATGTTAGCAGAATACTCTCTTCCTAGATATTTTTGGGCTGAGGCGGTTAGCACTGCATGCTATGTTCTGAATAGGGTGAATGTGAGATCAAATTTGAATAAAACACCCTATGAGTTGCTAAAAGGAAGAACACCAAATTTGTCTCATTTGCATGTATTTGGTTGCAAGGTGTTCATACATAATAATGGAAAATCTGCCTTAGGAAAATTTGATCCAAAATCAGATGAAGGAATTTTTGTTGGATATTCAAGTGTTGGAAAATCTTATAGAGTATTCAACAAAAGAACTTTAGTCATTGAAGAAACCACACATGTTGTTTTTGATGAAAATGGAAACATGGAAGAGCCAAAAGTTGTTGAAGAAGAAATTGAAGAAAACTCCCAAAATATTGATAGATTAAATTTGGAAGAAAATGTGGAAGAAAATTTAGAAAGAGAAGACCCTTTGCCTAGAGATTTGAGATTTTCTAAAAACCACCCAAAGGAATTAATCATAGGTGAACCAAGTGAGGGTGTTAGAACTAGGCGTGGATTAAACAAGGAAGTCAATCATTCAGCCTTTATTTCAACTGTTGAACCCACTAACATTGATCAAGCACTTTCAGATGAATTTTGGATATTGGCCATGCAAGAAGAGTTGAATCAATTTGTAAGAAATAAAGTTTGGGAACTAACTACAAGGCCAAAAGATCAAAGTGTTGTTGGAACCAAGTGGGTGTTCAAGAATAAAATGAATGACTCAGGAGTAGTCATTAGAAATAAGGCTAGATTAGTAGCTAAGGGGTATAATCAAATTGAAGGAATTGATTTTGAGGAAACTTTTGCCCCTGTAGCTAGACTTGAAGCAATTAGGGTTTTACTAGCCTTTGCCTGTTTTAAAGGTTTTAAATTGTTTCAAATGGATGTCAAAAGTGCCTTTTTAAATGGAGTAATTGAAGAAGATGTTTTTGTAGAACAACCTCCAGGTTTTGAAAATTCTAAATTTCCAAATCATGTTTTCAAATTAAAAAAGGCATTATATGGATTGAAACAGGCACCTAGGGCTTGGTATGAGAGGTTAAGCACCTTCCTACTTGAAAGATCTTTTGAAAAAGGAAGTGTGGATACAACTCTCTTTTTAAGGAAAATTGGAAAGGATATACTTATTGTTCAAATTTATGTGGATGACATCATCTTTGGATCTTCAAATAAACATCTTTGTGATGATTTTTCTAAAACAATGAGTAGTGAATTTGAAATGAGTCTAATGGGAGATTTAAATTACTTTCTAGGATTTAGCATTAAGCAACTTGAGGAAGGTACTTTTCTTAGTCAAACCAAATATATTAAGGACATCCTCAAAAAATATGAAATGGACAATGCTAAACCTGTTAGTACACCAATGAGTTCTTCAGTTCAGTTAGATAAAGACCTTAAGGGAAAATCTGTTGATCAAAAGAAATTTAGAGGGATAATTGGATCTTTACTTTACTTGACTGCTAGCCGACCAGATATTATGTTTAGTGTTTGCTTATGTGCTAGATTTCAATCAGATCCAAAAGAATCACATTTGACAGCAGTGAAAAGGATTTTAAGATATCTACTAGGAACTCAAAATTTAGGAATTTGGTATCCTAAGTTTAGCTCTTCATTTGAAATTATTGGTTACTCAGATTCTGACTTTGCAGGCTGTAGAGTGGATAGGAAAAGCACTTCTGGAACATGTCAATTCATTAGAAATTCATTAGTTTCATGGTCTAGTAGAAAACAAAATTCAGTGGCACTATCTACTGCAGAAGCAGAATACATTGCATTAGGAAGTTGTGTGGCACAAGTACTTTGGTTAAAACAACAGTTGATTGACTTAGGATTAACTATAGGCACTATTCCAATTTATTGTGACAATACTAGTGCTATTTGCATTTCCAAAAATCCTATTCAACATTCTAGAACCAAACACATTGATATAAGGCATCATTTCATAAGGGATCATGTATCCAAAGGAGAAATTGAACTCATACATGTTTCAACTGAAAATCAACTTGCAGACATTTTTACAAAACCTTTAGCCTTTGATACCTTCAGTACTTTAAGAACAAGGCTTGGTGTTATTGATTTGAATGCTTAACCAAAATGTCTTTGCAACATTGATACTTGTTGTGTTTTGTTTTTGTGATTTTGTGAATTTTGTGTTTTTGTATGAATTGTTTTTGAATTTATGTTTTTTGTCTTATGTTTTCTGTGTTGTTGATTATTTTTGTTGATTTTGTTAAATTAAAAAAAAAAATTTAAAAATCAAAAATTTTTTTTGGAGGAAATCGTCCAGGACGAAATTTTTCGTACGGGACGATGTTTTAAGAAACAGTTTGCGCGAATTTAAACCGTTTTGAGAGCAGTTTTTTTATTGAATCGTCTGTACGATCTGTGATCGTCCAGTACGAATTTTTTCTTTTTCTCAAACGTCGGGACGATTGAATGCAGCGGTTGAGTGGATAAGACAGTTTTTAATACGAATTTCGTCTGTACGAAATTTTTTTTCGTATGTACGAACATGTGTCGATTCATTGTAGGGGACGGTTTTCAAGAGTCATTAAAACGAAACGCTTTTTGATCGTCTGTACGAAATATTTTCGTATGTACGATCGGTCAAGTCAAAAAGCCTGTACGAAGGGACGCATCGTAAGTTGTGTTGAATACGAAAAGCCGTTACATTTTGGACGAATTGGATCGTCTGTACGAAATTACTTCGTCCAGACGAACGATAATTTTTCGTCCAGGACGAATATTTTCGTCCAGGACGAACGTATCGTTTTCTTTAAATATGAAGGCTTTCAAACTTGAAAATCACACTTTCAAACATCTTTTTCAATCCCTTTCTACATCAAATCAACTATGGCCTCCTCTAGCAAAAGACAAAAGGTTTTGGTGAAGAAACCTAACAGGAATGCCCCAGACAACTTCCTTTCCAAAGCAAATGAGGAATCTTTTCCTCGTTTTGCATCTGCAAAAATCACTCCGTCTCGCATTCTTATCCAAACGGAGTTGAAATTTCAGGTATTACACCTCTTCGCCTCAACCCAATTTCATTTCATTCTTTCTCTTTTCCACCTCTACAATAAGTAAACCTATCATTACTTCCTAGCCAACATGAGTTTCAATCCTGACCACTCTATCATTAGTTCTTTTGTTTTTAAGAAAAAAGTTGAGATCACCAAGCACGACCTTGGTGCATTTTTAAACTTAAGGACTGAAGGATATAGAGCCCACACCCTAATGTCAGAAAACGTCTTCCATTGGTATGAAATCAATAGGGTAATTAGAGAAAATTGAATTGACAATCATGTTGCTAGAGTGGCCGGTATGACCCAAGATGCCCGAATCATCCAGCATATCCTTAGATCCTCAATTATTCCTAAAGCTGGTGATAGAATAAACATAACTCCTCTCCTCTCTTGTCTAACTTTTTTAATCATGAAAAGACAACCTATTGATGAAGCCCAACTCATCCTAGATCATATCTATGGGCTTTCAGAAATAGGACATCCTGATCAGAAGAGGAAGAAGAATATTTCTTTAGGGCACTTGATTACTTATGTTTTGGAGAAGAAGTACAATATAGTACATCCTGATGAGGAATATGAAGAGCCAGTCTACTACAACGATGCATCATTCAGACTGCTCTTCAAGGAGGAAAAAGAAAAAGAAAAAGCACATGGCAGTGCTTCAGAAGAAGAAGAAGAAGGAGTGCAAGCTTCTGCTTCTCAATCAGATTACCAGAATCTGATTGAGAGATTTGATAGACTAGAGACTCACATTGATCAAAGGTTTGATCAATTTGATGCTCACCTTACGCAGCAGCAACATGACATTGGTAATATTAGAGATGAAGTTCATGAAATAAATACCAATGTAATGTTGATGGCCTCCTACTTCAACCTCTTTGGCGGGATTCCTCCTCCTCCTCCTCCTCCAGAACAGTAGAAGTTTTTTTTTTATGTGTGTCTGTTGTATTTTTTTTTTTTTTGTTATGTTGTTATGTTTTTGTTTAAGTTCAATATTTTAATGTAATTTTTTTTAATCAATGAAAGTTTGTTTGTTTTAGATTTGTTTTGAAATGTGGACTAATTTTATGAATTTCATTAATATTGTTTTTAATCTACATTGTGCTTAAATTCGATTGTAATATGAGATTATCTATATTAGAAAATCTAGACTTTCTAAATTTATAATTTGTTTATAACTTGTTGTATTTAGAATTTTTTTAAAATTCATGTCTATTCATTTAGACTACATAAAAGTTAATATTGTTATTGCAATTTTGATGTTTTCTTATTTTATATTTCTATGCTCAAATGATATTTATGCACCTAGAAATATTTGAAATCTTAGATTATAGATTTTGGAAAGAATTGGTCAAATTACTCTTGAACATTGTACAAATGTACAAAAATCAAAAGGGATTCGCAAAAATTTGCAAAGTGAAAAAGAGGCACAAAATAAGCCCAACCAAAGAAAAATGCACAAAAATGTGCTCCAAAACTTTGAAAAGATGTGCAAAGCACCACATGAGGTAATTCTCTTCTTTCCAAATTCGTTTAATCTCTTAATTCAAGTTGATCTACTGTTCATTTATATTCTATTGAATTTTGAAATATAGATTTTTTTTACATCTCACTTGTAATGATTTTCAATAATCAAAATGTCTAAATCGAATCATGTCTTTGATAAATTCTTCTTACTTACATGTTATATCATTTCATAAATTTTATGAATTTCTATGATTGACCTAATATCTTTAGTTTAAAATTGCATACCCTATGTCAAATCACAATTTAGATTAAATTTTAACAATGAATTTCATATTATTATTTACATTTCTTGTCTTTTTCTTCTTCACTTTTTGTTGCTGTCAAAAAGGGGGAGAAATTATTATGTTTGTGTTTGTGTTTTTGTTTTGTGATTTGTGTTTTGTGTTAAAATTTTTGAAAAACAAAAATATTGTTTTTGTTTTTGTGATTTGTGTTTTCTGTTAAAATTTTTGAAAAAAAAAATATTGTTCTTTAATGCCTCCTTATTTTAATGTACTCATAAATTCAGGGGGAGTTTAGGAGATAAGAGATTTATTTTAACTTGAAACCATACTAATAATAATTGTTTTGCCATCATCAAAAAGGGGGAGATTGTTTGAATAGTTGCTATTTGAATGATTTATATTTGTGCAACTTATGTAGTTTTGATGATTCCAAACATTATTGTTCAGATGTATAGTTATCTCCTAACAAATTTAGAAGATTTGCACTTGCTCTTGTGTGTACTAACATTTCAGGAAAATCAGACTCCAGACTACGAAAACTTCAAATCAAATTCAACATATGATATTTTGTTTATTTGAAGTTTGTCTTTTCTTTAATTAATTTTGAAAGGGAGTGATTGTAATTGAGTGAATAAAATCTCACACACACAAATTAGGAGATCATGAAATTCTATACTGATCGTACAGGACGATATTTATCGTACTGGACGATCTGTCAGTTATCTCCTATAGAGCACTTGGAACGAATAGGAACTTGCTTTGGAAAATTTTTCTAAGTCCTATTCGTCCAGGACGAATTTTAATATCGTCCCGGACGATGGGTTCTCTGTAAAATTTCGTCCAGACGAATTTTACCATCGTACGGGCGACCAGTCCTCTGGAAAATTTTCGTCCAGACGAAAATAAATATCGTACCGGACGAACAGCTCTCTGGAAAATTTTCGTCCAGACGAAAACCAAATTATCGTCCCCGGCGATGGGCGCTCTGGAAAATTTTCGTCCAGACGAAATAAATAATCGTCCAGGACGATCGGCTCTCTGGAAAATTTTCGTCCAGACGAACATATTTTCGTCCAAACGATAAACCGACTTAGGACAGTTTTCAGCAGTTTCTAGAACCGACCTTGTAATAACCGTTCGTACTGGACGAACCTAGTTCGTACAGGACGATCAGCTGTACGAAGTCATTTCGTACACATATACAAATTGGGTCGTTTCAGATCGTTTAAGTAAAATCGTCCAGGACGATCCAGGATCGTACGGGACGATCCACTGCGTACAGAATTGAAAACTTGCAGTTTTTGGGCGGTTTTTCATGTCTTTTGTATAAATAGTCCAAATTAGACTGCCACCCAATCTTTTTGTCATTTGATCTTCGTGCCTATTGAGAGAATAGCCAAGGGGAGAGTGGAAGAGAGCATTCAAAGGAGGATTCCTACCATTGGAGCAAGAAGGCTTCACTTGGATTGCTAAGGTAAGAATCTCTACTTGTGAAATTGGATTTCTTCACTCTTTTCTTTCTTCCTTCTAGATTCTTGTGAGAAGATCATTCAAGAAGGTCCGGTTCTCTGCCGACACTTGGAGAGTGTGAACAGACGTGGGTTCTCTGCCTACACTAGGAGAGTGTAAAAGGAAGGAGGTTCTCTGCCTACACTTGGAGAGTGTGAACAGCCGTAGGGTTCTCTGCCCACACTAGGAGAGTGTGAAAGGACGACGGTTCTCTGCCAGCACTGTGGATTGTGTAAAAGGACGACGGTTCTCTGCCGCACCGGGGAGTGGTGAAAAGAGTGTTTTGTACAGGCTTCTCCGCCTTGCTGTGGGTGCTAAAGGAGAGTCACTTTGTGGTATTAGTGCAATACTCAGAGGGTGCCTCTGAGGAGTGGATGTAGGTCTGGTTATAGACCGAACCACTATAAATCTGGTGTCATTTACTTTATTGCTTTTATGTTTCCGCATTTTAAATTTCAGTTTTAACAACTCTGTGGTTGAAAAACATTTTTCTACAAACTTTAAAAGAAAATTTTATTTCGGTTCAACTTTAATTTTAAGAGGGTTTAAAATTTTTAAAACTACCAATTCACCCCCCTCTTGGTAGCCGTGGGACATTTACTTAGGCTTAACAACCTAATTTCTAGACTCAACACCTTGTTCTCTTAGGTCTCAAAATTTTTGGCAGCCACAGGCACATAAATCTATTTTTCGGTGGATCCTGGCTTCTCATTTTTCATAACATTAGAATTTTTAAGTTCAGGATGAAGTTTGAAGCAGTCAGTTTGAGCATGCCCATAAATCTTATAGTGAGAGCAAAAATCGGGAATGTTTGAATAGTTGCTATTTGAATGATTTATATTTGTGCAACTTATGTAGTTTTGATGATTCCAAACATTATTGTTAAAATGTATAGTTATCTCCTAACAATTTCAGAAGATTTGCAGTTGCTATTGTGTGTACTAACATTTCAGGAAAATCAGACTCCAGACTACGATAACTTCAAATCAAATTCAACATGAGATATTTTATTTATTTGAAGTTTGCCTTTTCTTTGAATTAATTTTGAAAGGGAGTGATTGTAATTGAGTGAATAAAATCTCACACACACAAATAAGGAGATCTTAAAATTCTATACTGATTGTACAGGACGATATTTATCGTACTGGACGATCTGTCAGTTATCTCCTGTAGAGCACTTGGAACGAATAGGAACTTGCTTGAAAAATTTTTTCTAAGTCCTATTCGTCCAGGACGAAATTTATTATCGTCCCGGACGATGGGTTCTCTGTAATATTTTTGTCCAAATAAATTTTATCATCGTACGAGGCGACCAGTCCTCTAGAAAATTTTCGTCCAGACGAAAAGAAATATCGTACCGAACGATCAGCTCTCTGGAAAATTTTCGTCCAGACGAAAACAAATTATCGTCCGCGGCGATTGGTCCTCTGGAAAATTTTTGTCCAGACGAAATAAATAATCGTCCAGGACGATCGGCTCTCTGGAAAATTTTCGTCCAGACGAACATATTTTCGTCCAAACGATTAACCGACATAGAACAGTTTTCAGCAGTTTCTAGAACCGACCTTGTAATAACCGTTCGTACTGGATGAACCTAGTTCGTACAGGACGATCAGCTGTACGAAGTCATTTCGTACACATATACAAATTGGGTCGTTTCAGGTCGTTTAAGTAAAATCGTCCAGGACGATCCAGGATCGTACAGGATGATCCACTGCGTACAGAATTGAAAATATGCAGTTTTTGGGCGGTTTTTCATGTCTTTTGTATAAATAGTCCAAATTAGACTGCCACCCAATCTTTTTGTCATTTGATCTTCGTGCCTCTTGAGAGAATAGCCAAGGAGAGAGTGGAAGAGAGCATTCAAAGGAGGATTCCTACCACTGGAGCGAGAAGGCTTCACTTGGATTACTAAGGTAAGAGTCTCTACTTGTGAAATTAGATTTCTTCACTCTTTTCCTTCTTCCTTCTAGATTCTTGTGAGAAGATCAGTCAAGGAGATCCGGTTCTCTACCGACACTTGGAGAGTGTGAACAGCCGAAGGGTTCTCTGCCCACACTAGGAGAGTGAAAAAGGACGAAGGTTCTCTGCCTACACTTGGAGAGTGTGAACAGCCGTAGGGTTCTCTGCACACACTAGGAGAGTGTAAAAGGACGACGGTTCTCTGCCAGCACTGTGGATTGTGTAAAAGGACGATGGTTCTCTGCCGCACCGGGTAGTGGTGAAAAGAGTGTGTTGTAAAGGCTTCTCCGCCTTGCTGTGGGTGCTAAAGGAGAGTCACTTTTTGGTATTAGTGCAATACTCAGAGGGTGCCTCTGAGGAGTGGATGTATGTCTGGTTATAGACCGAACCACTATAAATCTGGTGTCATTTACTTTATTGCTTTTACGTTTCCGCATTTTAAATTCCAGTTTTAACAACTTTGTGGTTGAAAAACATTTTTCTACAAACTTTAAAAGAAAATTTTATTTCGGTTCAACTTTATTATTAAGAGAATTTAAAATTTTTTAAAAACTACCAATTCACCCCCCTCTTGGTAGCCGTGGGATATTTACTTAGGCTTAACATCCTAATTATTAGACTCAACAAGTGGTATCAGAGCATAGTTTTAAAATCATAAGTTTGAACTACTTTTTGATTAACGTAGATGGCTACATTTTGAAACTGAAACACACCTGAGGGTTACTCTATCACTAGACCTCCACTGTTTGACAATATTCCTTTTGATTTTTGGAAAATACGCATGTCTACTTTCTTACAGTCACTTGATTATCGCATGTGGATGCTAGTCCAGGAAGGTTACTCAAAACCAACTAGATTAGTTGATGGAATTAGGGTAGATACACCCTATGCAGATTGGACTATAGAAGAACGTGACTTAGCACAATTAAATGCGAAATGTTTAAATAGTTTCTTTTGTGCTTTAAAATCTAAAGACTACATGCGAGTTTCCACTTGTAAAAGCGGAAAAGACATATGGGATAGACTTTGTATTACTTATGAAGGGACAAATGAGGTTAAAAAATCAAGACTCAATATCTTGTTACATGACTACAAATTATTTCGCATGAAACCTAATGAATCTATATCTGACATGTACACAAGATTCACTCAAATTGTCACCTCTTTGCATGCACTTGGTAGGGAATTAACTAATGCTGAAATGGTCAATAAGATTCTTCGTTGTTTACCTACTGCATACGATGCTAAAATTATTGCAATTACAGAGTCTAAAGATCTGAACATTTATTCCATTGACAATCTTCTTGGTTCACTCATTGCTTACGAGCAAGGAGTAAGTCAAAGAAAGATTGATGCAGGTGAACCAAGAAAGGACAAGAATATTGCATTAAATGTGGAAGAGTCAGAAAGTGAACACTCACAACCTGAGGATGAAGACGATATTGCACTGATGACTAGACAATTCAGAAGCTTTTTAAAGAGGAAACAGAAGAGACGCCAGCAATGGAATAGAGGTAAGTATAACAGAAATGGCAAGGTTTCTAATGAAGTGATTTGTTATGAATGCAGGAAACCAGGTCATATAAAGACTGATTGTCCAAAACTCAAAGCCACTCCTAGCAAGGAGAAGGTAGAGGAGAAACCAATGGTAAAGAAGGGCAAGAAGAAGTTTCAAAAGGCTTTTTGGGCGGACTCAGCTTCAGACTCATCTGAGACTGAAAAAGAAGAAGAAGTCACCAACCTTTGCTTGATGGCAGATAAAGCTGAACAATCAGATCAAGAAGAGGTATGTGATTTAACCTATAATGAATTGTTTGAAGTTTCTGAACACATGCATGATGCATATAGGAAAATGAAAAAGATGCATGATAGTGTAGTTTTAGAATTGGAAGAGCTTAATAAGGAACATGAAATCCTTAGAAAAGATCATGCTTTAATTGATAGCAACCACATGAAACTACTTGATGAATATGATGACTTGAATAAAAATTTTGAGAATTTAAAATCATCCCATGCTGAACTTGAAAAAGAATTTAAGAAATTTAAGGATGAATCTGAGAGCAAGACATATAGAATCAATTATACCAATCGAATCTTGGAGGATATGAATTCATTTTACAAACTCACTATAAGAGCTCTCGAGGATAATAGGAACCCCCCTAAACTTGAAGATTTTACAAATCCTAAATATTATCCTAAATTCATGAAATCCCTTAGAAGACAATCATATGAAAGAAAACATAGGAATATTTTTCCTAATGTTAAATATAACAATTGTGGATTTTTGGGGCATATATCTCACACCTGCACTTTAAAGATGAAACCTAATTTGGTGTTGAGAACTAAGATGCATAAACCTAGACATATCATACATGCATCTGATTATAAATTTCATAAAGGTGAACCCAAACTAGTTTGGGTTCCCAGGTCTAACATTTGAGAATTTTGCAGGAATACTCTCACACAAGACCTCGTGAGAGTATATGGTACCTGGACAGCGGATGTTCAAAGCACATGACTGGAGATACTGCTCAATTCATAACGCTGGAAGCCAGGAGTGGAGGCAAGGTTACACTTGGAGATAATACCACAAAGAAAGTGGTTGGATCAGGTATGATTGGAAATTTGAAAAACTTTTTCATAGACAATGTTTTATTAGTTGAAGGCTTAAAACATAATTTGCTTAGCATAAGTCAGCTATGTGATAAGGTCTATAATATAAAATTTTTACCTACTAGCTGCATAATTAGCCTAAATGAGAAAATTGTTTTAAATGGAAAAAGGGTGAACAATGTCTACATGCTAGATTTAAATTGTATTCAATCTCCTACTGCTTTTTGTTTGAAAACTGTTTCTGATGAATCATGGCTTTGGCATAGGAGACTTTGTCATTCTAGTATGAAAAATCTTAGAAGAATTACCCAAAAGAATTTGGTGAGAGGAATACCTAAACTAGACTTTACTAAGGACCATCTATGTGATGCATGTCAATTAGGAAAACAAGTGAAGTCCTCTTTTAAGTCCAATAAAGATCTTAGGACCAGTAAACCTTTAGAAATTCTACACATGGATCTTTTTGGACCTGTAAGCACTGTTAGTCTAGGAGGAAAGGTATATGGATTTGTTATAGTAGATGATTTTTCAAGATTCACCTGGGTTAAATTTCTTTTTCATAAGAGTGAATCATTTGAGGAATTCAGAAATTTTTCAACTTGGATACAAAGAAAACTAGGATGTGAAATAATTTCTATACAAAGTGATCATGGAGGAGAATTTGAAAATGAAAGATTTGAAGATTTCTGTAAAGAAAATGGGATTGATCACAATTTTTCTGCACCTAGAACTCCTCAACAAAATAGAGTAGTTGAAAGAAAGAACATAACATTAATAGAAGCCGCCCGAGCAATGTTAGCAGAATACTCGCTTCCTAGATATTTTTGGTCTGAGGCGGTTAGCACTGCATGCTATGTTCTGAATAGGGTGAATGTGAGATCAAATTTGAATAAAACACCCTATGAGTTGCTAAAAGGTATAACACCAAATTTGTCTCATTTGCATGTATTTGGTTGCAAGGTGTTCATACATAATAATGGAAAATCTGCCTTAGGAAAATTTGATCCAAAATCAGATGAAGGAATTTTTGTTGGATATTCAAGTGTTGGAAAATCTTATTGAGTATTCAACAAAAGAACTTTAGTCATTGAAGAAACCACACATGTTGTTTTTGATGAAAATGGAAACATGAAAGAGCCAAATATTGTTGAAGAAGAAATTGAAGAAAACTCTCAAAAGATTGATAGATTAAATTTGGAAGAAAATGTGGAAGAAAATTTAGAAAGAGAAGACCCTTTGCCTAGAGATTTGAGATTTTCTAAAAACCACCCAAAGGAATTGATTATAGGTGAACCAAGTGAGGGTGTTAGAACTAGGCGTGGATTAAACAAGGAAGTCAATCATTCAGCCTTTATTTCAACTATTGAACCCACTAACATTGATCAAGCACTTTCAGATGAATTTTGGATATTGGCCATGCAAGAAGAGTTAAATCAATTTGTAAGAAATAAAGTTTGGGAACTAACTACAAGGCCAAAAGATCAAAGTGTTGTTGGAACCAAATGGGTGTTCAAAAATAAAATGAATGACTCAGGAGTAGTCATTAGAAATAAGGCTAGATTAGTAGCTAAGGGGTATAATCAAATTGAAGGAATTGATTTTGAGGAAACTTTTGCCCCTGTAGCTAGACTTGAAGCAATTAGGGTTTTACTAGCCTTTGCCTGTTTTAAAGGTTTTAAATTGTTTCAAATGGATGTCAAAAGTGCCTTTTTAAATGGGATAATTGAGGAAGATGTTTTTGTAGAACAACCTCTAGGTTTTGAAAATTCTAAATTTCCAAATCATGTTTTCAAATTAAAAAAGGCATTATATGGATTGAAACAGGCACCTAGGGCTTGGTATGAGAGGTTGAGCACCTTCCTACTTGAAAGATCTTTTGAAAAAGGAAGTGTGGATACAACTCTCTTTTTGAGGAAAATTGGAAAGGATATACTTATTGTTCAAATTTATGTGGATGACATCATCTTTGGATCTTCAAATAAACATCTTTGTGATGATTTTTCTAAAACAATGAGTAGTGAATTTGAAATGAGTCTAATGGGAGATTTAAATTACTTTCTAGGATTTAACATTAAGCAACTTGAGGAAGGTACTTTTCTTAGTCAAACTAAATATATTAAGGACATCCTCAAAAAATATGAAATGGACAATGCTAAACCTGTTAGTACACCAATGAGTTCTTCAGTTCAGTTAGATAAGGACCTTAAGGGAAAATCTGTTGATCAAAAGAAATTTAAAGGGATAATTGGATCTTTACTTTACTTGACTGCTAGCCGACCAGATATTATGTTCAGTGTTTGCCTATGTGCTAGATTTCAATCAGATCCAAAAGAATCACATTTGACAGCAGTGAAAAGGATTTTAAGATATCTACTAGGAACTCAAAACTTAGGAATTTGGTATCCTAAGTTTAGCTCTTCATTTGAAATTATTGGTTACTCAGATTCTGACTTTGTAGGTTGTAGAGTGGATAGGAAAAGCACTTCTGGAACATGTCAATTCATTGGAAATTCATTAGTTTCATGGTCTAGTAGAAAACAAAATTCAGTGGCACTATCTACTGCAGAAGCAGAATACATTGCATTAGGAAGTTGTGTGGCACAAGTACTTTGGTTAAAACAACAGTTGATTGATTTAGGATTAACTATAGGCACTATTCCAATTTATTATGACAATACTAGTGCTATTTGCATTTCCAAAAATCCTATTCAATATTCTAGAACCAAACACATTGATATAAGGCATCATTTCATAAGGGATCATGTATCCAAAGAAGAAATTGAACTCATACATGTTTCAACTGAAAATCAACTTGCAGACATTTTTACAAAACCTTTAGCCTTTGATACCTTCAGTACTTTAAGAACAAGGCTTGGTATTATTGATTTGAATGCTTAACCAAAATGTCTTTGCAACATTGATATTTGTTGTGTTTTGTTTTGTTTTTTATTTTATGAAATTTTGTGTGTTTTGAATGAATTATTTTTGTATTTATGGTTTTGTTTTATATTTTCTGTGTTTTTGAATGTTTTGTTTGATTTTCTTAATTTAAAAAATTTTTTGGAGGAAATCGTCCAGGACGAAATTGGTTTCGTACGGGACGATGTGTGAAGGAACAGTATGCGCGAATTTTAACCATTTTGAGAGCAGTTTTTAATTAGATCGTCTGTACGATCTGTGACCCAAGATGCCCGAATTATCCAGCATATCCTTAGATTTTCAATTATTCCTAAAGCTGGTGATAGGATTAACATTACCCCTCTCCTTTCTGTTCTAACCTTTTTAATCATGGAAAGACATCATATTAAAGAAGCCCAACTCATCATAGACCATATCTATAGGCTTTCAGAAATAGGACATGCATATCAGAAGAGGAAGAAGAACATTTCATTAGGACACTTAATCACTTATATCTTGGAAAAGAAATACAATATAGTGCATCCTGATGAAGAATATGAAGAGCCAGTTTACTATAACGATGCATCATTCAGATTGCTCTTCAAGGAGGAAAAAGAAAAAGAAAAAGCACATGCTAGTGCTTCAGAAGAGGAAGAAGAAGAAGGAGTGCAAGCTTCTGCTTCTCAATCAGATTACCAGAATCTGATTGAGAGATTTGATAGATTAGAGACTCACATTGATAAAAGATTTGATCAATTTGATGCTCAACTTACGCAGCAGCAACATGACATTGGTAATATTAAAGATGAAGTTCATGAAATTAATACCAATGTAATGTTGATGGCCTCCTACTTCAACCTCTTTGGCGGCATACCTCCTCCTCCTTCTCCAGAACAGTAGAAATATTTTTATGTGTGTCTGTTGTATTTTTTTTTGTTTTTATCTTGTCTGTTTTATTGTTAAGTGTTTGTTTTTATGTTTTTAAGTTCAATGTTTTTTTTATGTAATCTGTTTCTTTAATATCAATGAAAGTTTGTTTTTATTAGATTTGTTTTGAAATGTGGTTAATGTTTATGAATTTCATTAGTATTATTTAATCTACATAGTGCTTAAATTCGATTGTAATTTGAGATTATCTATATTAGAAAATCTAGACTTTCTTAATTTATAAGTTGTATATAACTTGTTGTAATTAGAACTTTTAAATTCATGTCTATTCATTTAGACTACATAAAAGTTAATATTACTATTGCAATTTAGATGTTTTCTTATTTTGTATTTTTATGCTCAAGAGATATTTATGTACCTAGAAATATTTGAAATTTTAGATTATAGATTTTGGAAAGAATTGGTCCAATTACTCTTGAACATTGTACAAATGTACAAAAATCAAAAGAAATTCGCAAAAATTTGCAAAGTGAAAAAGAGGCACAAAATAAGCCCAACCAAGAAAAAATGCACAAAAATGTGCCCCAAAATTTTGAAAAAGATGCGCAAAGTGCCACATGAGGTAATTCTCTTCTTTCCAAATTCATTCAATCTCTTAATTCAAATTGATCTTATGTTCATTTATATTCTATTGAACTTTGAAATATAGAATTTTTATACATCTCTCTTGTAATGATTTTTTATAGTCAAATGTCTAAATTGAATCATGTCTTTGATAAATTCTTCTTACTTACAATGTTATATCACTTCTTAAATTTTATGAATTTCTATGATTGACCTAATATCTTTAGTTTAAAAATTGCATACCCTATGTCAATCACAATTTAGATTAAATTTTAGAAATGAATTTCATATAATTCCTTACATTTCTTGTCTATTTCTTCTTCACTTTTTGTTGCTGTCAAAAAGGGGGAGAAATTATTGTGTTTTCTGTTGTGTTTTGAAATTATTGTGTTTTCTGTTGTGTTTTGTATTTTCTATTTTTAATTGTTCTGTTTGCAGGTTTTTTTTTATTTGTGTTAAAATTTTTTGAAAAACAAAAATATTGTTCTTTATGCCTCCCTATTTTAATGTACTCATAAATTCAGGGGGAGTTTAGGAGATAGGAGATTTGTTTTAACTTGAAACCATACAAATAATAATTGTTTTGCCATCATCAAAAAGTGGGAGATTGTTTGAATAGTTGCTATTTGAATGATTTATATTTGTGCAACTTATGTAGTTTTGATGATTCCAAACATTATTGTTCAAATGTATAGTTATCTCTTAACAATTTCAGAAGATTTGCACTTGCTCTTGTGTGTACTAACATTTCAGGAAAATCAGACTCCAGACTACGATAACTTCAAATCAAATTCAACATGAGATATTTTGTTTATTTGAAGTTTGCCTTTTCTTTGAATTAATTTTGAAAGGGAGTGATTGTAATTGAGTGAATAAAATCTCACACACACAAATAAGGAGATCTTAAAATTCTATACTGATCGTACAGGACGATATTTATCGTACTGGATGATCTGTTAGTTATCTCCTGTAGAGCACTTGGAACGAATAGGAACTTGCTTGAAAAATTTTTTCTAAGTCCTATTCGTCCAGGACGAAATTTATTATCGTCCCGGACGATGGGTTCTCTGTAAAATTTTCGTCCAAACGAATTTTATCATCGTACGAGGCGACCAATCCTCTGGAAAATTTTCGTCCAGACGAAAATAAATATCGTACCGAACGATCAGCTCTCTGGAAAATTTTTGTCCAGACGAAAACAAATTATGGTCCACGGCGATTGGTCCTCTGGAAAATTTTCATCCAGACGAAATAAATAATCGTCCAGAACGATCGGCTCTCTAGAAAATTTTCGTCCAGACGAACATATTTTCGTCCAAACGATTAACCGACTTAGAACAGTTTTCAGCAGTTTCTATAACCGACCTTGTAATAACCGTTCGTACTGGATGAACCTAGTTCGTACAGGACGATCAGCTGTACGAAGTCATTTCGTACACATATACAAATTGGGTCATTTCAGATCGTTTAAGTAAAATCGTCAAGGATGATCCAGGATCGTACAGGACGATCCACTGCGTACATAATTGAAAATATGCAGTTTTTGGACGGTTTTTCATGTCTTTTGTATAAATAGTCCAAATTAGACTGCCACCCAATCTTTTTGTCAATTGATTTTCGTGCCTCTTGAGAGAATAGCCAAGGAGAGAGTGGAAGAGAGCATTCAAAGGAGGATTCCTACCACTGGAGCGAGAAGGCTTCACTTGGATTACTAAGGTAAGAGTCTCTACTTGTGAAATTGGATTTCTTCACTCTTTTCCTTCTTCCTTCTAGATTCTTGTGAGAAGATCAGTCAAGGAGATCCGGTTCTCTGCCGACACTTGGAGAGTGTGAACAGCCGAAGGGTTCTCTGCCCACACTAGGAGAGTGAAAAAGGATGAAGGTTCTCTTCCTACACTTGGAGAGTGTGAACAGCCGTAGGGTTCTCTGCCCACACTAGGAGAGTACAAAAGGACGACGGTTCTCTGCCAGCACTGTGGATTGTGTAAAAGGACGACGGTTCTCTGCCGTACCGGGTAGTGGTGAAAAGAGTGTGTTGTAAAGGCTTCTCCGCCTTGCTGTGGGTGCTAAAGGAGAGTCACTTTGTGGTATTAGTGCAATACTCAGAGGGTGCCTCTGAGGAGTGGATGTAGGTCTGGTTATAGACCGAACCACTATAAATCTGGTGTCATTTACTTTATTGCTTTTACGTTTCCGCATTTTAAATTTCAGTTTTAACAACTCTGTGGTTGAAAAACATTTTTCTACAAACTTTAAAAGAAAATTTTATTTCGGTTCAACTTTATTATTAAGAGGGTTTAAAATTTTTTAAAAACTACCAATTCACCCCCCTCTTGGTAGCCGTGGGACATTTACTTAGGCTTAACATCCTAATTACTAGACTCAACAGGGAACCTTTTCAAATTCAGCTTTTTGAAGATAAACAAAAGCTTTGGAACCAACCCAAATTTCTTTTGGGTGTTTTTTAGAAATGTCAACCTCGACAAGAACTCTGGCTACCGAAGGTCTCGTACGAGATGCGGTAGTCTAATCAGTCTGAAGAGGATGACCGAATATCAAACCCAACGCATGTAGAACTTTTGGATTAAAAAAATGAAGACGGAGGTTAGGGAAAGAGATCCAGATCGGCACTATCGGAGACTCTTCCTTAATATCAAAAAATGGAGTCCATTTCAATATTCTCATTTGGCAATTAAAAATAAAATACGAGCGTCTAGCAAAAACCCGACTATAATCAAGATCATTCGAAAGCTGGATAGCCACATGCCATGAACCAAGTAAGCCAATCGAGTAAAAACTAGAAAGTTTCAAAGACGCAAAAAATTGGCGAATAGCATCCAGATTTGGTCTCCACAAACCAAATTTTCCAATTAGCGTGAATTTGAATGGAGAAGCTAACTTTAAAACCTTATCATCAGACAATAAAACCGCGGGAACTCCATTAAAAGTGGATTGAGTAAGAGATGGAAGATCATCACCTGCAGCAGATTTTCCAGAGAGTACCTCTTTGAAAGACTGAGATCTAGAAGGCGAACAATCACCGTCCAGGTTAAAGAAGCCTCTGTTATTATGCAGAACTTGCTCGGAAGCTTTCCCCCACGAAGCGGAGGAAGGAACTTCAGCTATGAAAAAAATAGCCCAGAAAGGGCAGAGCCATGGAAGAAAGCACCAAAACACTCTGATCTCATGAGCACCACGAAGAAAAATGGAAGCATAGAGGAGAAACTCGATCGCGCAGAAGAAACCCTAAATCGCAAGAGCGGCGCTAGGGCAAACACGAGCGAGCTTTTTTGAAAGTAAATTGAATGATTTCCTAAACCACAATTATATAATATGTTAAAAGCTTTGCCTTTTTCATTTTACCCAAATAGAGAACAGCGATGTTGGAGGAATTTTGAAAATAAAAAAAAAAGGTTTTGAAACATATTAGTTCTCTTTGGGGATTTTAAGATTAAGGTTGAGTCCCAATTCTAAGGTCGAATCTACTCTTTAGAAAGAGTATATCACCCAAAAGGACGAAAATAAACTTTCATAACGGTGTTCAGACTTAGAATTATGTAAACTCATCTTGAATACTATGATCGGGTTCTAAGGAGAACTTTATATGGCCCCGAGGGAACAAAGTATAGTTCAACTAAATACCCAATTACAATATTCAAGAAACATGATCATCGCATTTGCATCCAAAGCCTTATCGAAGAAGGAGGTATCTCCCCAAAGGGAAATGACACCATTCTACGATAATTCTTCTAATGCAACTACGACGATCATTATTTAACTTTTCCCAAAGAAATCTAGTAAAGTTTTAGAAATTAATTTTTTTTTTAAAATCAGGTGTGTGGGGTTCCAAATCTCCTACGAGCGCAAGCCCTCGTAGTTAATTACATCGTAGGGAGATAAAATCTCCTATGAAAACTCCCGATTAAAATGGTGGCAGAATTTTGTTAGAGTTTCTAGGAGTGATATAAAAAAAAGAGAAGTGAATTTTGGAAATTCAACAGAGAATGGATCAAAATTGAGCAGTTATTAACGGAGTTAAAGGCGGAGAGGTAGGGGACACTTTGAGATTCCAGAACCATCCGGAAGTGTCCCTACTTAATCTAAGTGTTGGGCTTTATGTTTTAGGATTGAGATGAAGTTTTAATTAGAGTTGGGTATTTTATTAGAAATTTAGGATTAGATTCCCGAAGTTTGGGGTCTTATAATCAAAGATCTGCCCCGGAACCTAAATCTATTTTGGACACTGGACCACAGTCGTCCGATCCTAACTAATGCGGTGCAAAACCTGGAATTACCCCGGCCTGGATTGGGGAGCCAGCTAACCACCTAATCGATTTAAAATATATGAATCCGGTCTTTTATGAAAGAGTGGTAGGGACGTTATATTTAAAGTTTTGGAGAGTTGGGGCTGACATCTAGAGATTCTCCTAATTGGCCCCTTTGACTTATGTTGGGTGCAAAAATGTTAAAACTGATGAAATTAAAATTTTGACTCTTTTAATTCATTTCTAATGCAATGCATGCTAGTTAACAACCTCAAATCAAATATGCTTGAATTTTAAAAATAGGCTTAGAAAAATAATTTTTTAGAAGACTGGACTTCCCCAGGTCCGGCACCTCGTCCTCATAGGTCAGACTATCCAGACTCTACCCGCAGGCGGGGAAGGGTCTAAAACAAGGAAAGAAGAAGTGCAGAAATATGCATGCGACCCCGGGGTCGATCCCCAGCTAATTCCCTAGATTCGTTATCTTTCTATGTTATTTAGACTCACTAAAATTTTGGACTTTTAAGGTTATGAGCAAAAAACTTTCACACCCTCACGAGTCTCACGTATCCAGGCGAAAACAAAAGCGGCATACAATCGCCAAAAAACTAGTAAAAGCAAGTAATCCTAAAGGCAATCAAATCATCACATCAAATATAAATTAATTAATAAATGTCCATAGGCAGAATTGCCTTGCTTATTACAAACCAGAGTTTTGTAGAAAGTAAAGTGGCCGGGCACCACTGACAACAACCCGGATTTCAAGACTAATAATGACGCAAGCTATTTTGAGTGGGATACTCTCAATCTTCAAATCCTCAAATCTTCAATCTCGTTCTTATTTGGACTCCTTTTCTTCAATCTTCTTAGAATCTTCGTAGTGGATTACCCAAATGGATAAGAGGGCACTTCCTTTAAGGGGAAGGCCACTCTTTCCTCTTTGGGTAAGGAAAAGGTATGATCCAAATTTGGACTTCCAAATCAAAAAGGAGTGTTCCCTAAAGGGGTATCCTTTCCTCTTTGGAATCCAAGCTTTGGATCTATGTATCCCAACTCAAAATCAACTTTCACAACACTTGACACTTACACAAATTACATTGATATCAAAATAAAAATCTAGACTCACCTGCAGGGTTATCCTAAGTAATTAAGATATAAAAAGCAGTTGTTCCCAAGCAGTTGTATATGAGCAGATAAGAAAGTAAACACACCGGCCACGCTCTTTTTATGATTTGGGGGCTTTAGCAGCTGAAGCACCTATGCAAAGAGTTTATAATATTTATGCATTTTTTTTATTTGCACCCCCCCCTTTTATATTGCCCTGCATGAGCGTGGCCACCTGTAGAAAACTGTGTCAACATCCAGATCGTACCTAATCTAAGGGTAATCTAGTCGTCAAACACATCAATCCATCCACAGAGTACAGAAAAAGTAAGCAGACACAGCAAAGCAATTTCATCCACAACATGCAGTGAAAACTATGAAAAATCTGGCACACAGCAGTAAAGTAAACACCGACCTAACCTAGATCTAGAGTTGGTTGTCCTAGCACATCATCTAAAGTGTGTGAGAAAGGTCGTGTGGCTGGGAGATCCTAAAGTAGGTTATTAGTTGAAGTTGTCTAAAAGTTTGGGTTTGTTAAGGCTTAAAAGGGAATTTAGATTAAAATTTAAGTATTAATAAATTAAGAATTTTAATTAAACATATTTTAAAAAATTAATTGATTACTACCTTTGTTTCACACCGAGGCCGTGAAGTTTATTTCACCTTCCTTAGGGCTAAGCTAATAGCCTCGTAGGCCTGGGTTACCCTAGTAGCAATCAGGGTTGATTAAGCTATTTAAGTTGGTTAGAATTAAAAGAGTGGATTAATACAAAAATGAGTTAGTTACTGATTTTTAAAGTTTGATTAATTTAAGTTTGACATTAATTGATTCGTGGCGTTGTGCCACCAGGCTCGAGGAACCAGCCTCCTTAGGACACTTAGCCCCGCAGCCCGGAGTAGTCCAGCCGATAAACCAAATTAATGTAATTGGATTAGAGATTTTAAAGCGTTAAATAATTAAAGATTAATCTATTTTAAGATTTAACACCCCTTAGAATTCATTCGTGGTGTTGTGCCACCAGGCTTGAGGAACCAGCCTCCTTAGGACACTTAGCCCCGCAGCCCGGAGTAGTCCAGCCGATAAACTTCATCTTTAGGGTTCTTGTTGTATTTTAAAGGATTTGTTAAGTGTTTTAAGCATTAAACCAATATTTTCTGGAGTTTTAGAGTGATTTTGAGCTTTTATGAATTTTTGAATATTTTAATCATTTAATTAAAGGGTCAAAAGTTGAATTTTTGATTAAGCTCAAATTCTGGAATGTTTGTATTTTATTAAAATACTAGACCTCACTACGATCCGTTAGACAGTAAGTACATTGAAATTGGATTTTTCTACATTTTATTACGAAGGTTTGAAGTTTTGAACTAGTTTTGACTTAGAGTTGACCGGTTTGTTGACTTTTTGATTTTAATACTTTTCTAGAACTTTGATATTTTTAATAAAAACTAGACATCATTATGAGTTGAATGCAAGTGAGTTTGGGTGATTTGGATTTTTTTGGAATTAGTTATGAAGGCTTGAAATTTAAGGTATTTATTGAATTCTCAAAATGGTTTAATTAAAGGGCCCTTTTTGCAAGTTTGATCCAAATGAGATCCCAACTCCTTGAAATCAGTTCCAAAGGTCATGAATGACCTAAGGAGAAATTCCCAAGTGTTTGGGAAATTTTTGGAATTTTTAATTATTATTAATTAATTATATTAATTAAATATTGAATTTTACTTAAAATTGAATTAAGGCTTAATTAGATGTCCAATCAAGGGGATTTTAATACTCATGAATTAGGGATTCAAAACTGATCAGCTTGGGGTATTATACTTAAATTTTGGATTCAAAATGGATTTATTAGAATTTTTAAAAGGTTTAGAGCTTAATTAAGGGTTTAGGACTTAGGAAATTTAATTAAGAGCCTTAATAATCTCTAAAATCAATGAAAATTTTTTTTTAGTGGCTGTACATGTCACTAAGTTCAAATGTTTGAAGTTTCAACTCAATAGGAAGTGAGTCCTAATTATTGGAAATATTCTAAGTTCTCTAAACACATGTCCTTAATTGTTGTCCTTAATGACACTAAGTTTAATAGGTTTGAATTGGAATTTTGACTAACCCTTGACTAAACATGAAGTAAACATACACAATCAAGCAAGTCCTTAAATCTAGGAGCTCCCTAGGCTAAGTGTGTGTGTGCACAACCTAAGCATACAAGAAATAATATTTAAATTAGGATAGCTAAATTGCAATTAATGGATGAATAGGATATAATCATCCATTAATCACCTTCCCCCACATGTTCCATTCATGCACTCAACTTATGTTCAAAATTCTGAGAGAATCCCCTTATAATATATATATATATATATATATATATATATATATATATATATATATATATATATATATATATATATATATATATATATATATATATATATATATATATATATATATATATATATATATATATATATATTGATATATGTGTACATATACTTAGAATTTTAATAATTATCAAAATGTGATTCCAGTAATTATATAAAAATTCCTGGAGATCAGTCATACACCCAGAAATGTTCATACCAAATTTCAGATAAAAATATTTTATATATATTTAATAAAAAAAGAAAAATGATTTTATGTATTTCTTAAATTAATAAAAATACAGTAATCAAAAAAGTTTTATTTTATTTTTAAAATAAACTAGATGAAATTATGAACATTTTGGTATATTATACATATTTTTTGGATTTGTATTTAATTTATTATGATTTTTGAATTTTCTGTAATTAAAATAAATTAAAAAAACATTTTTATTAACTAAACGGCTGCGGTCAGACACGCAGCGCACGCTGATTCGCGGGCACGAAACCGCGGTGGCGGGCAGACACGCGGCGCGCGCTGGGTGATTCACGCGGTTTCACTTAACCACGTCAGCAGCGCACGGAAGCCGTTGGATCACCGCGGGTTTGATCCAACGGACGAGATCGAATCCCGGGGTTGATCTCAGCGGGACGAGATCAGACGGTGAGATTCGACTCCGCGGTTTCTGATCCGAGGGCCCAGATGTCACCGGACGGCCGATCAATCAACGGATCGAACACACCGTTGAATCGGACCGTGGAAGGGCTTGATCTGGTTCGTTGATTGAACGATCAACGGTCCAGAAAACGTACACTCACCGGAAACTGCAAGTAACGCCCTATAAAACATTTTTTGACTCGTTTGAACGAACGGGTGGATGAAATAACTTGAAAATTTAAACCCAAGTAGGGTACATGAACAGAAATCGTGGGGGAGGGTTCGTTTAACCTAAAATGACCTATACGCAAAGCTAAATAAACCTATCTAATGTGTGCTAAATCTAGAGTTCTGAGGGATTATACCGCTGGATCTTCGATATTTCTGGATGGATGAGCTTGTAGACTGTCCAAGTGTAGATCCCCAGCAGAAAATGGAGCTCGAACACGTCTGGATTGGCCGCTACAAGCTTGGGACGGACTGGGTGGTGGTTTCGCCAGAGAACTCGCCGCCGGTGACGTGCAACCACCTGGATTTTGTAGTGGGAGGGTAGAGGAAGCCCTAGAGACTCAAAACGAAAAGAGCTTTCGGCTTGAGAGGCTGGAGCAAAATGAGATAGGTTGATTTTTTTTTATTAGGGCATTACCCCCCTATTCAAACGTCCCCCAGCCAAATGGATGGCTGGGATTGACTCACCATGTCTTCAGATGATGTCAGGTGTCCCTGGGACAGCTAGAAGGCTGACCCAAAGGCTGGATAAGCCTTGCTTCCATTGGGCGGCTTTTGGGTGAGTGGGGGACCATTGCCTCTTAAGGCTAAACCCAGGGTTGGGCTTGGTTAGGGAGCCTATTAGAGATCTTTAGGTGATAAATGGGTCGGCTAGAGCAGCTCAAATCAAGGGAAAGGGGATTGAAGGCTGATTATGGCCATTTGGGAGGATTTGAGGGCTTGGTTTGACTTTGTTGACCAGTCAACGGGTCAAGGGAGGCTGAGGTGGCATGGGAGGGCTACTCTCTTGCTGACTAAGCAAATCCCGAAGCTTGAAGAGGAGATACTTGAGATTTAGAGGGGGTTTGACCATTTCAAAGAGGGATTTAAAGCTTTGTCGACTTGATTTGACCAGTCAACCAGGTCAAAATTGATGATGTGGCACTTGAGGAGGTAGAGGGATATTTGGAGTAATTCAATCAAGGGTCAAAGGTCAAAGTCAAGGCTTGGTAGGAATAGGAGCAAACACCACCAAGCTTTGACCTAGAATTGAGGGTTGACTTAGTCAAACCAAGTTGGGTTGAGCTCAAAATAGGTTTAGAAATGTTCAAGGCTTTGAATAGAATGATTTTAAGGGTTTGAAGATATTGATGTGGTTAAACGGGTTGAAATGGTTTATTTGAAACCTTAAGGGTTCATTGGGTCAAACCATGTTGACTGGGTCAACTAGGTTAACCCAATGGGTGAGTCTGGGCTGGACAAGTTTGAAAAGGTATTTGGAGACCATTGAGGGTGGTCCCTAGGTCTGGGGAGGTCAATTTGATCAAAATCCCTATTTGAGCCCTTAAGGGCCTGTTTGGTCAACCTGGGTTGACTTGGTCAACCAGGTTGACCCAGGGTCTGGGTTTGGGCTCAACAGGTTTGAAATGATATTTTAAGACCAATGGAAGTGTTTACATGGCCTAGAGAGGTCATTTGGGTCAAAACACCTATTTGGACCCTTAAAGGGCCTCTTGGGTCAAACCTGTTGACTTGGTCAACCAGGTTGACCCAGGGGTTAGGAATAGGTTCAAAAGATTTGAAATGACATTTGAAACTTGTTGGAGGTGGTCCTAAGATCTAGAAGAGTTCTAAGATCTAGGATCTAAGGGAATCCTAGGCTCTAGAGTAGGCCCTAAGGTCTGGCTCTAGGAAAGAATCCTAAGGTCTAGAGTGGATCATATGATCTAGAATTAATCTGGAGTTTAGAAGGGCCTTAGTGACCTCATACAAAAATGAGGTCAACAGGCGAAGGAAAGAATGAGAAAAAAAGTGAGTAGAGAGAATATATAAATCTAATTTTGGAGGTCTTAGAGACATTTTCGTCTATCAGCCTAGTTAGAAAACTTGTTCGTCTCAAAATAAGTCATATTATTCCCATCTTAATTTTTAAAAATGTATAATTTTAGTGGATTTTTCAATTTAAATTTTATTTTTTTATGGCAAAAAATGTGGTTAACATTGCACTGGTTCAACATGTAACTTTTTATGTGCTATACAGATTATAATTATAGACATTTTAACTATTTTCTAGAAATTTTACAATGGGGATTTTAAATTATGGGGTTTTTATTGAACAAAAAGTTATATTGATGTTAAAAAATAGTGGTGTAGTATAATAAAAGTCTTAATATATTATTTTATCCAATCTCTAATAAGTTGGTAATTTTCTAAAAATAATTATTTTTGCCTAATAAGATTGTCTATTGCATACCATTATAGAAAATTGTACAATTTTGATACATACTCAATTACTCTTTAAACATTATAATATGATGATATATGTGTATTTGTGATTAAATTATATTTAGTGGGAGCCATAAGGGATCAAAATCCTTCGAGATTCTAGTTATATTAGGAAATATTATGATGCCTATAAGGTATGTTCTAATGGCTATAAGTCATATTATGCTATCTACAGATATGTTCTGGTTCTATAAGCATAAAAGGGAGTCATAATGGACTAGAATCCTTTGAGATTCTGACTAGGTCTAGAAAATGTGATATAAACTGCTCTATAATATATATTGCAATTAATTTATCTTTTAATATTATTATTTAAACAATTGGATAAATATTATACTATTATTATAATTCTTAGTATAGTGATTTATTATATCGTATTTAACATTTTTTTAAATATTTAGAAAAATATTTAATAAAAGTACTTAAAAATTTATATCATATTTTGTGGCATGCTGAGCTATTATAGCTCACTATTATTTTACTTCTGGTTTTTAGGATTTGGGAAGGAAAATGAGACTCTAGACTAGTAGTTCAGGATCATATATGTTGTTAAAGGTACTTTACAATTTTGATTTTTGTACAGTCATGGCTAGTTAAAATTTTAGTTATGTAACCCTTGCTTGTAGCCATGTACTATATTATAAATATTTATTTGGATGAAATAAAAAAACTTTTTGGATGAGTTTATTTTTAGTATTTAGATGTTTTAATAACTCTATAGTCTAGTTTATTTAAATGAATATTGGCAAAAAATCTAAAATAATTCCAAAATTATTGGGATTTTCCTATCATAGCTCAACATGGTAGGAACTGCCCTAGTTGGGTTGGGTTATGACATTCACAAGTTAATGATGTTGATGGATCTTGCGATCATAAAAAAGGGACCGGAGCAAACTCCTTGGGTTTGGATTATGGAGGGAGGTCAGGGAGCATCTGATCGGGTTGTGTGAGAATGAGTGGGGCTCGACCTCAACGTTAGTATGAGGCAGATCATCATTGATGTAGAGTCATGTTTTGAACTAAGGATTGAAAGTAGCAGTTGAGAAGAATGTACATGGATTTTTGGAAGGCTATTAAGCATGGATTGCTCAGGTAGATCTTGCCTGAGTGGGGGTTATATGGCTCATGAGGTTTGATCAAACGGAATAGGGGGCAAGTCGGACAATTGAAGGTTTCATCAGGTTTATCTGGAGAGAGGGAGTTCAGATGAGTTAGAGGTCGGAACATGCTTTAAGATCATGAGGTTGTACTTTGAGGAAGATTTTTGAATGGATTTGTGAAAAGGAGACTTTCACGTGTTGAAGAGTCAATGGGATTCAGCATAGAGGAACTTGATCTAGCATTTGACATCCTAATAGGAGACTTTCGTGTGTCGTAAAGGAGAGGAGTTGAAGGCTGTAGTAGAGAGCTTATCGTGCGTAAAAAATGGAAACTAAGGTTGTTTAATCTTGATTTATCAGTTGCATCAAAGCTCATTCGAGGCGAGTGATTTATGGCACAAGATGTGAGGTAGTTCAGCTAGAGGTCTCAAAGGGATTTCCAGAGATTTGAGTTATATTTTGATGAATATGAGCTATGCATTATTTTTTAATTTTATTTTAATTAAATTAATAACAATTTTAATAATAATTAATTAATTATTATCATTATTATTATTTTAAAATGATATAAAGGAGTCAATTATAGGATTTAGCATAAATCTTGCTCAAATCTTGCATAAATTGTTTTGCCAAATAGCCCCTTAAAAATCAACTTTAAGCCCGTATCATTTTTATTTTTGCAAAGATGTTCTTACGATGACATTTGAAAGAGGACGTACCTTGGTGTATCCTTTTGCTAATGATATTCTTTTTATTGATAAGACTAGAGAGGGAATTGATGAAAAACTAGATTTATGTGGGTCAACCTTAGAATATATAGTCTTTCATTTGAATAAACCTAAAAGATAATATGTGAAGCATAATTTTAGTGTTACATGATCTAGTGGTGGGATTGTGACTATGAGTGATTGATTCTTTACAAAGAGTGCACTTTTTAGTTATCTAGAGACTATTATTCAAAGAGATTGTGAAATAAATTGAGATATTATTATTAAAATTCAAGTTAGATGGTGGAAGTGGAGGACTGAAACACATATATTGTTAGTTAGAAAAGTAACCCTCAAGTATACGGAACAATTATATAAGATGGTGAGATTTTCAATGCTTTATAATGCATAATGTTGGCCATTACAAGAGAAGCATAAAATTAAGTATTGTAAAGATGAGGATGCTCGGATGGATGAGTGACTTTAAACTTAGAGATAGAATGTATGAAAAGTTTAGGGTAGCTCTAGTGGCAGATAAGATTAGAGATAGTCATCTTAGATGGTTTGGTCACATAGAAAGTTGGCTTTCTGATGACCATGTTAATAAAGCAAATGTATTTGATTTGGTCTATGTTAAAAAGGTAAAGGTAGACTAGAAGACTTGGTTAAAATTTATTAAAATAGATTTTTTATTATATTTAAATGATAATTAGATTCTTAATAGGACAGAATAGAGGAATCAGATTCATACAATCAACGTCACATAGTGGGATAAAGGCTTATTATTTTACTAAAATTCACAAAGCTTTTTTCAATGAAAGCATTAGGATGCTCCCATGGTCTTGTTGCATGATTTCATTTATTTTTTTTTTTTAATTGATACAAATCTCATTAATCGATTGTAGAAATTTATAGCCCAAGTGTCTTATGATTATTCAAAATTATAGAAGTGGGATGTATAACCAATTGTTTTCTTGATGCAAGATATTAATAGATTAATTTTTAAATGGAGTGAATAATTTCATTTAGGTAGGCTACATATAAAGAAGAATATTTTCAATAATGTGTTCAGTACAGTGATGAACATTAAGGGTTAAATCTAAAGATAATGTAAAGTTAGAATGGACTTGAAAGATATTTGCAGTATGAAAACTCTTAAGTTAAAGGAAGGTGGAAATGGTAAACTTCTAAAGCGAAAAGCTCAATTCACCTTCACTTTAGAATAGAGGAGAGTGGTTTGTGAATGGGTGCAGAGCCTAAAGCTACCTTATGGATATGTTTCCAACATCAGTAGATGTGTTGATATGAGTTCAGAGAGATTATTTGGATTGAAAAGACATGCCTATCACATCTTCATGGAATGTTTACTCCCCATTGCTTTCATTTCTCTTCCATATTCAATCTTAAATCACTTGACCAAATTAAGGATCATTTTTAAGGGATTATGCTCATCAAGACTTAATAAAGAAGCTTTAATGCATATTAAACATAACAAACCTTTCATTATGTTCAAGCTTAAAAGATATTTCCTTCAGGGTTTCTAAATTCCATGGAGCATTTGCTCATACATATATCATATGAGGCTATAGTTGGTATATCTGTTCAATATCGATGGATGTTTCCTTTTAAGATGTAATGTTGTGGAAAAATAACATGTTAAATGTTATTAGCAAGTTATTAATTCATAACCACATATCTTTCAGATATTTAAATAATCTTAAGAATACTATAAAGAATAAAACATATCCTCTGGATCAATATGTGAAGCATACTAATGTATGACTACTCAATTTTGCTCATATGACTTTGACATAGAGTTACAATCAATAAGGAATATTGTACCTCAAAATTTGGATAGTCTAGATATATGTCAATCTACCAATAATATATCAATATTCAATGGACGTCGTGAGGCAGTAGGCATTTATATTGTGCTCTATTTGATAGATTAGGATATTATAGTTTTTATGTTGTATACACTGCCTATTGTGATGAATTTGAGCCATATCTTGAGTATGTTTAAGTAAATATTTTATATATTTTGTAGACTAATATATAGAGACCCTAAATTAAAAATTTTTGTAGGAACATCATTAATGGACTTACTGCAACATTAGTATTAGAGAAAGAAAAGAATGGAATCTGAATTTCTAAATTAATTTAAAGAACCTGTATGTATTTTAATAAGTCAGTTTAAAATTATATCACAATCAATTAACTTAATAAAAATGATAATAATATACCTACACTTCCTTCATTAATCATAATCTCAATGAAGCCAAAGATTTGCAAGAGCAAGGAGTAATGAATCTAGCTTAGGAACCTATGAGAGCAGTAAAATATTGGCCAATTTGTATTATCATTGATTACAATTTTCAAACCAAAGCTTGGTGTGAAGGTTAAATAATAAAAAATTACGGTGTATGTGTGAAAGGGAACAATCATATGGGTGATGACTATGAGTATTATGGTGTCTTACATAAAGTTCTATTAATGGAATATCCTGGTAAAGGGAATAACTAATATCTATTAATTGCGATTGGTTTGATCTAGTGCAAAATAAAGGAATAAGACTATATCCAATTTATTGGTTTTATAAAGGTGAAGCAAGGTAGAAAATATGGAATATTTGACCCATTTGTCATTACTAACCAAGCTACCCAAATTTTCTTTATTAAATATCCAAGTAAATTGCATGCTAAGAAGATTAGCTTGTTGTTATCAATATTAAACCTAGGGAGTCATTGAGAATACTGCGTCAATACTCCAATACATCAAGAAGAGAGTATGTCATACTTTAAAAAGCCTACTAATACTGTAGATGATCAAATAGTTGCTAGTGAGATCGAGTTGTAGTTAAAGAAGGTAGACTTAGACATTGAGAAAAACAATAAAGATATTAGTAGTGGGGATGTGGTATTGTTAGATGAACAAAAATCACTTAGTGGTTAATAGTTAGGAGGTAAATATGAATCACTTAGCAATTTTTCTTACAACATGTTAGTATACATATAGGAGTTTCTTTTCAGTTTAACCATAGTAATAGCTACTACTTATTTGCTGCATTAAATTTATTTATTTCCTACATTTAATTTATTTATTTCCTACCTTTTTATAAATATATAAATTATAGTTAATTATTTCTTTTATTTTTTAATCATGGATTTTGAAGGTGATAATCCCTGTAGGTGGTCGATTATAAATATTTTCATGTGCTATAAGAGTATTGTTAGATGATCTGATAGGGTTGGAGGTACTGAGGGGGCCTCCTCTTCACAGCCTATCAGTTATACTCAACCTAGCCC
The DNA here is from genome assembly GCA_016618105.1 of Dendrobium huoshanense. Taxonomy (NCBI): domain Eukaryota; kingdom Viridiplantae; phylum Streptophyta; class Magnoliopsida; order Asparagales; family Orchidaceae; genus Dendrobium; species Dendrobium huoshanense. Next base: position 71,281,966 of record CM028347.1, on the reverse strand, counting down.
CCTTTTTCCTGCACATATTACAAGGACTCCTCAATTTTACTCTGCACACCCTTGCTTTCCAATGTCGTACCCTATACAAATGGGTACCTTTCACTCGTACTAACCCCCCCTCCACCCCCCCCCCCCCCCCCCCCCCCCCCCCCCCCCCCCCCCCCCCCCCCCCCCCCCCCCAACTATCTTCTTAGGGAATCCCTACAGCTTATCCATATCCACCACAAAATTGTAGACCCTAGGTAGAATGCAGAATGCAAAAAAAGTATTTCATTAGACATTGTAAGTCAAAATTATAAATCAAGTTTTCCATAACACTAATACTGTTGTGTTATAATTGTAATATGTTTTTCTATTTTTTTGGGCATTGTTGTTATTCATTAAGAAATTGGCACATATCAATACAGGTGGGATTTATGGGATTGTTAGGTGTCCATTTTACAAATCGTTGTCACCAAAGCATTTTAGACATGCTTAGATAACTTATGAATATTTTTTTATAATTTTTTAATATCTAAATTGGATGATATAAAGGGATTTATGTAGATTTTTGGCTAAAATTTTGAACAAATGGCACAATTATATTTGTACCCTTTTATTCATATATTGTAAAAAATATATTTAAGAACTTAATCTAATTTCATTTAAGGTATATCAGTTAAAAGAGAATGGATTTGAGAGAATAAGGTAAAAAAAATGATAGAGAAAAAAAAAAGCTAATGTTTGGCAACTGTAGAGCAATTTTCTTCTATCAGCCCAGTTGCAAAAATTTTCTCATCTCGATGTAGATTATGTTTTGCCTATTTTGTTGTTTAATAATTTCTTGCTTCTGAGATTTATCAAATTAAATTTATAATTTGGATTTTAAAAAATGTAGTTTTATCAAAATTCTGGTAACTTTTATCCATATTACTTTTGATGTTATTAGTTCGACTATTCTGTTTATTTTGAGTATTTGTTGAAGATTTTTTGTTGGGTGATTTTGAAAAAAGAGCAATTTTTATCAATTTAGAAATTTATTTTTACATCTAAAAATTGCACTTTAGTTTAATTAAAACTTTATAATGTTGTTATACACAATCTCTAGTAATTTATTTATGTTTTGAAACTATGAATTTTTATTCACCACCCACCAAAAACTCTAGATTATAGCAATGCATCTTAAAAGAAACATTCAAACTAGTTCCATCCACATAATCCACCAAAAGGCCATTAATTTTCATCAATTCTTGTAACTTCTCTTCTTAATAATGACTCTTGTTATATAATTAAATCTTAAATATTAAGAACCAAAAGCCTCTATAAAAATAATTTTTTAAGGCGCATTTCCATCAAAATTTATAGACCATATCAATCACCCAAGGTTAAAATAACTGTTAAGCTACTCTTATTAACTTTTGGAGTATCATATAAAAAGTAACCTATAAAACAAAGCTCTGATCATTAGTTTAGAGTTAAAAATTCAAATTGATGTCTATTACATCTATATTTAGATTGATTCCTATCTAATTATAAATCAAGTGGAATAAAACTAAAAGATCCTTAAACCTAATTTTCTTACAAACCATCAAAAAGTTAGGGATTTTCTCTAATATAATCCAAATATTATTTTAGCTCTAGTGCTCTATTATGGTAATATCCTTGAAAATTCACTTGTAAAATTTATTTAAGAATTAACAAACCCATATAGTAATATTATCTCAGTGTTGTCAAAATTGATAGATTTTTTCTTTTATAGTGTCCCATTTATATCCGTAAACTATAAAAGTAGATGAAAGTTCAATTTATAGTTTTCATCTACATTTATAGTTGTTTGACCATTTCAACTAAAATGGCACACCAAGAGAGGGGTGAATTGGTATTTTTTAAAAATCTTCGTTGAGAAACTTATCCAAATTCACAAAAATTGTTTAAAAAATAATTTTCTTAGGCAGAAGTAAATATTAAGAAAAATCAAATGCATTTTTTTATTTCATAGCAAAATATTTTTCTTTATTTTTTCTAATTATTTTCTTTTCTAATAAAACTTAAATTTGCAAAAACTAAAAAGAATAATGTTAGATTTACAAAAACATAAAGGTACAGGAAAATATAGTACAATAAGAAAAATAAGAATGAGTACACCATAAATTTATAGTAATTCAGTCAACATTGACCTACATCCACTCTCTAAAGTCCTCTCTGGGTATTGTACTAAACCTTAAGTGTCTCTCCTTGTTCTCCAATAGAAAGACAGAGAAACCCTTACAAAAATCTTTTCCACCAATCTAGTGTGGCGGAGTAGCTGAATCCCTTTCACCAACAGTGCAGCAGAGTTGTCGGTGGCATTTTTTCTCCAAGAGGTTCTTCTTGGAGCTTCCTTCAATTAAAACATTGACTCATGGATGAATAAGGCGGATGATAGTCGGAACAACCATATGAAGACTCTCTCTCTCTCTCTCTCTCTCTCTCTCTCTCTCTCTCTCTCTCTCTCTCTCTCTCTCTCTCTCTCTCTCTCTCTCTCTCTCTCTCTCTCTCTCTCACTCACTCACTCTGTCTCACCCTCTCTCCCTCCCTACCTTGATCCTACAAGACTATTCTCCCTCTCTTTCAACACATTGATCTCTCCCAAGCCCAAAGCTCACTTTTCAAACTCTCTTTCTCAGAAGAATTAATCCCCTTGACTGCCAACGAGTCTTCAAAATGAAATAAGAGTTAATTAAATACAAGGCTTAAAGAAAAATCTTATATTTCAATTCAACCATCTCTATTTATGTAGTATGATCTGAGGATTGTATAGTATGATTAGTTTAATTCTCCCTTAAGTACTATATGATGACTTTTTCCTATTATATGATTCCTCTATACTTCTTCTAATCGATTTATTTTCCATCTACAACTCTATCAAGCTGGATGGGTTAGCTCATTGGTATATTTATAATTTTTGAACCTTTCATATCAAACTTTTTTTAATATTCCCTTTATATATTTAGTCTAAGGAAGATAACATCATGTCTTTGCTTTACACTAAATCTAAGGATTTATCTCAAGTCTCAAATCATACTCATCTCAAACTGCTTACTCATAGTATTTGAGAATTTCTTACATAATTTTTCATTTGTACATCCAAGTAGTATGCCATTAATATAAATTTGAACTATGAGTAAATCATCTCCTATTTTCTTAAGGAAAAGGGTGGTGTCTATGCTACCTTAACAAATAATCTATATAAGATAAAGGTACTAAGTCTCTCATATCATGCCCTAGGTACCTATTTCAATTCATATAAAGTTTTCTTTAATTTTTAAACATGGTTAGAAATGATAAATTTTCAAAATCTAGGGGTTATTCTATGGAAACATTTTCTTTAATAACCTTATTAAGAAATGCACTATTAATATTCATTTGATATATTTGAAGCTTCTAAAATATGCAAATGCTAGTAAGGCTCTAATGGCTTCTAGTCTAGAAATAGGGGTGAAGGTCTCCTTAAAGTCAATCTCTGATATATGATTGTATCCCTTAGCCACTAATCTAGCCATAGTTATAATTACTAATCCAGAGTCACTCAACTTACTTTTAAATACCCATATAGTGCTAACTATGCTCTAATCGGAGGGTCTACAAACCAACTAACATATATTATTCCTTATAAATTGATTTAACTCCTACATGGATAGGATATGAATTCATCAATAAGGGCTTGCCTAGTGGTGATCTATATTGGTTGTTTCTACCAAAGAGATGAAAGATGTGTGACTAACTTCTTTTCTAAGGCCTTGCCTAGTTCTAAACCCTAATGATGTATCTCATAAGATAAGCTCCCTAGGGTGACTAGATGAATAGACCTTGAAATTCTTCTCTATCTCCTAGGTCACCAAGTGCAAATTCTACCTCCTCATTATCACTACAGGAAAAATGGCTATTACCGGCGGTTCAAACTGGCAGTTTATAGGAAGCCGGTGTTACCGGCGGTATAGCCGGCGGTTTAACCGCCAGCTTTTAACGGAGGCCTAACCGGTTTTTTTTTGTACGTTAAGCCGCTGGTACTAACGGTGGTCCGAAAACCGCCGGAAAATCGCCGAATATCAATATGAACCGGTGGTTTAACGGCGGCCTAGACCGCCATTAATAAGTTATTTTGTACTGGCGGTTTGGACCGCCGGAAAACCGCCGGTAAGTGCCCTAAAATGACTAGGCCCGCAACTCACATTTCATTCTTCCTCGTTCTTTCTCTCTCGTTTCGCTCACCTCCGCTCGCCTCTGCTCGTCCGACCGCGACCGACGAAGCTTCTCCGACCGCCGCCGACGAAACTTCTCTGACCGCCGACCCAGATCCGACCGCCACTCCGACGTCCGACCTCGCCGACCCAGTCCGACCCCAAACCGACCACCGACTTCAATTTTTCAACCCTAGATTTCTATTTTAAGGAATATTTTATGTTTTTTCTTTGATTATTTGTTCTCACTAGACATTTGCAAGTGTTAGAGTTATTTTGGATGATTTAGATAGTAATGCAAGAGGTAATGTTGTAATCATTTTGGTAGATCTAAATTTTTTTTTAGGGTAGATCAAAATTGTTGATTGTGACATTTAGTATAAGCCATTTAGTGTTAGAATTGCTTGCTATGATAAACAACTCTAACCTAGGTTAGATGCAATTTTGTGGTGTATGTATTTACTTTCCTACACATTGATGTGGTTTGATACTAACTTGGTGAATATGTGGTGCTACAATGAGTGTTACTTATATATATATATATACTTAAAAAGTAAAGCTAGTTATTCAAATGAAATAAGCCATGTTGGATGTTAAGTACTATAGATGCTAAGGTTTGTAGATTTGATTTGTTTGTAAATAATGTTATATTTTGATTGCTATCAATGTTGTTTTATGCATATCATATGTTTTATATGTTGATTATACATTAAATTGTTGTTTATTGAATATAGAGAGATAAAAGAGAGGGAGGGAGAGAGATCGAGAACAAGAGAGATAGATAGAGAGAAAGTAAGAGCGACTAGAAAAGTAATTCCACTCTTCCACCAAAACATCCTCATCCACTCATCCACCTAAACATTTCTGCAACACTTAACTTAGTATTATGATTTTAATGGACAACATTCGGCACCATAAAGCATTGCATGTCTCACCATCTTATAGAATTTTCCCTTAAGTTTGAGGGGAAATTTTCTATCGCACAATAAGCCCGATGCATTCCTCCATTTCAACCATCCAACTTGAATTATGCTGATAATATCATCATCTATTTCACCATCACTCTGAACAATAGATCCAATAGATCCAAGATGTGTACTCTTATTAATGCCTTGGTTGCCAAAAATTACACTCCATATATTTAGTTTTAGATACACTTAAGTGAGAACCTTTAGACTCTAAGATTGATATCCATAATTCAAGTTTACCTTCAACTCCCCTCTCTAGTCTTATCAACTAGAAGAATAGCATAAACAAAAAGCATACAGATTGTTATATTCTAATAAATGTTTTTATAACTATGTAGGGTGACATTTGCTTTAACGTCTAAATGACTATCCAAGAAGAGAGATATTGGATGTATAACAGATTGTTGCTGGGTCGAAAAGAATTGACAGTTGAATTTATAGAGGGAGTTGAAACTTTCATTCAAGTTGCATCTCAACTTCCTTCCTTTCAGTTTGATAAAATATTTAGATATCCATGTTCGAAGCATAAAAATCTAACATTCCTCAAGCCGGATGATGTAAAGCTTGATTTATATCGTAGGGGATTTCTTCCAAACTATTGGATTTGGACATCACATGGCGAGTACGAGCCACATAGAGATGCTCATGCCGGTTCATCTACAGCTTATGAAACATTTGATGAAGATCAAATTAGTAGACCCTATGAAGACCTTATTTTTGATGTAGCAGGTCATAATTTAAGGTTTAATATGGAAGAGCCACCAAATGCAGAGACACAAAAATTCTTTGAGTTATTACATTCAGCTCAAAAGCCAATTTGAGAAGGTTGTAGTACACATTCAGAATTTTCCATTGTATTGAGTATGCTAAGTATTAAGACTGAGTATAATATTCCTCGTGAGTGTTTTAATGACATTATTGGTCTAATGAAGGAAACTAATCCAGCTGACAACTTAATTCCCTCAGACTTGTACAGAACAAAGAAATTAGTATCCAAGCTGGGTCTCACTGCTACAAAGATTGATTATTATATCAATGGATGTATGTTATACTATAAGGATGATGCAGCGAAGTTATTTGCCGCACCTGCAATGCTCCTCGGTTTAAGTCAAACTCGGGAAAATAATGTTGTCCAAAGAAAGATGTGTCATATTCCCGTTTGTTTTATTTACCAATCATTTCAAGACTTCAGCGACTCTATGCATCAATGAGTTCAGCAGGCCATATGAGATGGCATAAGGAGAAAATAGCAAAAAGTGATGTTCTTTCTCATCCATCAGATGCTGAAGCGTGGAAACATTTTGAACGAGTGCATCCTTCATTTGCTGCTGAACCCCGCAACATAAGATTGGGATTATGTACTGATGGTTTTACTCCCTATAGTCAAACAGCTACACCATACTCTTGTTGGCCAGTTATATTAACACCAAACAACCTTCCACCAGAGATATGTATGACTACTTCGTTCATGTTCTTAACTCTGATTATACATTGACCACATAATCCGAAAGTAAAAATTGATATCTTTTTGCAACCATTAATTGATGACCTCAAATTATTATGGGAAGAAGGAGTGATCACATATGACATATCAACAAAACAAAATTTCCTCCTTCGAGCTGCTTTGTTGTGGACCATCGGTGATTTTTCAGCTTATGGTATGTTGTCTGGTTGGAGCATAGCAGGGAAATTAGCATGTCTTTACTGCATGGAGAACAGTAAAGCTTTCACATTAAAATATGGAGGAAAAAATACTTAGTTTGATTGTCATCGTATGTTTCTACAAGCTAATCACCAGTTCCGAAGAAATAAGGAAGCATTTGTTAAAAATAGAATTGATCGATCACCTCCTCCACCCAGATTAAGTGGTGATGATGTACTACAGAGACTTTCTGACATTCCAACAATTATTGATTTTCCAATGCTATCAGAGTCTAAATTTCTGGGTTATGGTGTTCAACATAATTGGATAAAAAATAGTATATTACCTTATTGGAGAACTAATTTGATAAGACATAACTTAGATGTTATGCACATTGAGAAGAACTTCCTGGATAATATTTTTAATGCAATTATGGATGTTAAAGGTAAGAGTAAAGATAATGTCAAAGCAAGGATGGACATTAGAGAGTTTTATCGGTGAAAAAATCTGGAGTTAGTAACAACAATTGACGGTAAACTAATGAAGCCCAAAGCACCGTACTCTTTCACGTTAGAGCAAAAAAGATCGATATGTCAGTGGTTTAAAGGTTTAAAGATGCCTGATGGCTATGAATCAAATATAAGCCGATGTGTTGACTTGAAATCTGCAAGATTATTTGAACTCAAAAGTCATGATTGTCACATAATTATAGAGGTTCTTCTTCCGATCATAGTCTGTATGTTACCCGATTATATATCAAATCCGTTGACTGAGCTTAGCATTTTCTTCAAAGATTTATGTTCATCTAAACTAAGTGAAAATGCTTTACGGAGGTACGAGGATAACATACCAATCATCCTCTGCAAGTTAGAGAAGATATTTCCTCCAGCTTTTTTTGATTCTATGGAACATCTTCCAGTCCATCTACCTTACGAAGCTAGAGTTGGTGAACCTGTACAATATCGTAGGATGTATCCTTTAGAAAGGTAAATTTGTTCAATTTTTTGAATCAATTGAGATAACATATTTTTATTAACTTCACGATGATTGTAATTGTTTAATAGATATTTGAACAAGTTGAAGAAATATGTTAAGAATAAAGCACGATCAGAAGGATCAATATGTGAAGCATATTTGTCTCAAGAGACAACTCACTTTTGCTCCTACTATTTCGAGCCCCATGTAAGGAGTACAAGAACAAAAATTGGTCGTAACATGGACTTCGATGTAGAAGAACGATCACATACTACACTATCAGTATTTAGAAGGCAAGGAAAGTCCAGTGGCAGATGTGTTGAAAGATATCTCAACGATTTAGAAATAAATACAGCAAATTTGTATGTACTACTGAACTGTGAAGAAGTTGAGCCAATCTTAGAGTAAGTTCTTGCATAATGTTAATAATTAATTAGTAATGTTTATTTAAAATACTAAAGTATTATTTGCCACCAGGTATTTTGTAAGCAATTTGCCTTTGACAGATTCAAGGGATATTGAGCAAGCTATTGCAAATGAATTTCCAACTTGGTTCAGATCATATGTGAGCACAATTTTTTTATAAATTTAAATCTTATTAATTATAAAAAATACTAATATTTGAAAATGTTTTTAGGTACAAAACCCTGATAACAAATGTTTCGATAAAGGTTTGCAAGCATTAGCATGGGGTACAATGCGAAAAGTTAAAACTTGGCCAATATATATAGTGAATAGGTTCAGATTTCATACCAAATCGTGGAGTGAAGGAAGAAAAACTGAAAATTGTGGAGTATGTGTTAGAGGGAACACTCATGAAGAAGATGAGTGTGATTATTATGGTATTCTGAATGAGGTCCTTAACTTGAAATACCCAGGCGAAGATGAGAACTTTGTATGCTTATTTAACTGTCGGTATGATCCAGTACAGAATAGAGGCACAAGGGTTCATCCTGCGTATGGTTTAGTAGATGTTAAACATAGTAGAAGATACATAAAGTTTGATCCATTTATGTTAGCAAGTCAAGCTATTCAAGTTTATTTCAGCAAATATCCCAATGGTCGTAGAGACAAACAAGATTAGCTAGCTGTTAGAAAAATAAAAGCACGGGAAATAATTAATCAACAATACATTATAGCAACTGCACATCAAGATGATGAGATGTCAAGTTGTAGTCCTATTGAAATTGAGGAGATGACAACTACAACCTCTACTATTGAAATGGTGTTAAAAGATGTGAATAGTTCAACTAGTTCAGGCGGAGATGAGAACGAAGATGAAAGTGAAGATACCCTTGAGAGCAATGAAAATGGTTTTGATGATTCTGATTAGTTTTTGTAATTTAGAATTGTAGAATTTTAATGTTTTGTAATATTTTGAATAATACTTTTTGAATTCTAAGAAATGAAATTTTTATTTACTCTTTGTAATTCATTAACTGCTTTATTAATTGTTTTATTAACTGCTCATTGTAATTCATTTACTGCTCTTTGTAATTCATTAACTGCTTTATTAACTACTTTATTAAATGTTTTTTTTAATGTTGTATATGGCTTTAGGCGATGATCCTCCTCGTAAAACATTTGCCTCAAAGTTCCGGCGGAAGAAGTTTATTGTTAGTAGAGCCACACAGCCTGATGAAGGTGAGGGGCCTTCAGTTCCACCTGCTGATGTACCTACACCACCACCACCACCACCACCTAGAGGCCAGCAGCAGTCCCCGAGTGAGCGGGGTCAGGGACATTTAGATCCACCCCCTGTTGTACCTCCATACTTCCCTGGCCACTTCCCTCCTCCCTCGACGAGTCCTCACTTCCCCTCTCCAGATCAGACACATGCTTCTCCATTCTGTCCATATTACCCCCCACCATCATCATAGGCAGTTGGTCCATCCACTGGTCCCCACCCTCCTTACCCTTACCCATATTACTACCCCTATCCGGTGCAGCATGAAAAGGGTGGACCATCAAGACCACCAGAGGTTAGCACTAGTCCGCCTGCAGCAGCAATAGATAAGCGTCAATACATTGAGCCTGATGGTGATAAGTAAGTTCAATTTAAGTTATTAAGTTATTTTTATTTTGATATATTACATGTTATTGACAAAAAAAAGTAACTTGCAGCTTCAATCCTTCAAGGCCACCTATACATATGATCCGGGATATAATAAAGAATAAATATGATGCTCCTTACTTATCCTGGAAGAAGATCCCAAAGCCAGTTAGAGATATATGGTTTAGAGAATTTCAGGTATGTTTTTTTGGTATGATTTCAAATATGTGATTTAATTTGTCCTAATCTTTTTGATATTGCTTAAATTTTTACAGAAAGAGTTTAGGTGGTTGCCTGAGTACAGCATGAGGATTAGATCAAATTTTGAGAGGAGAGGAGCGACCCGTCTCAGAGACATGTTCACGGACATTAGAAAGTCCGGTCAGCATCCTAATTGGATTGGAGAGGGCGTTTGGGCTGATTTGAGTAGTGCTTGGGTGACCCCTGAGTTTATAAAAATGAGAGAGCATAATAAACAGAACAGAGCCTCTGACTGTGGCGGTTTAGGAAGCTCTCTTCATATTGGTGGATCTGTACCTCATACTGAACATAGGCGTCGTCTGGTAAGTATTTTGAATTAGTTTATTACATATATTTATGTTATTTTAACTATTTCTTAAATTTTCAGAAACAATCCCTTGGTCGGTAGCCAACACCACTAGAGTTTCATACAAAAACTCATCAACATCAAGTTGACCATCAGTGGGTTGATGAGAAGGCTAAGAAGGCTCATGTGAGTAAATTTTTTTAGAGTTTTAGAATAAAAATTTATTTTAATAAAACTAATTGTAACTCATAGGATGATTTCGTACGAGCTAGAGATAGTCGGCAGTCCACTGGCGAGGGATCATCTTCAGGATAGGCCCACATTTCTGAGTATCATATATGGTCAGAAGTTGTTGGTGGAAGACAGAGGGGAAGGGTATATGGCATGGGTTCACAGGGTTTTGCTATTGAGGGAAGTTCATACACTTCTGCATTTCATGATCCAAGTGGAGCTGAAGAATCTGTAAGAGAAAGGGTTGCAGCGCTAACTAGAGAGATTGAAGAGATGAGAAGGGTTCAGAATGAAATACAAGATGAGTTGCAATCCTACAGAGCTGAAAATCAGAGGAAGAAGGAGCAAGAGGAGCAGCCATCTGCAGACAGTGAGGATACAGCTGAGGATTAGATATTTTTTATGCTTGATGATTGTATTTAGAACTTGTGAACTTGTGATTGTAACCTTATGATGAACTTGTGATTGTAATGTTTATGTTTGATGATTGTAATCTTGTGAACTTGAATTTATGGTTATGATGAATATAGCGGCGTGTTGCCCAAAATGTATTGCTCTTTCTGTTGGTTTAGATTTTAGGGTGAACCTCTCTCAAATAGAGGGAATGCTGTCAATTTTTTTTTTCAGGTGCTACAGGTTTTCGGCGGCCAACCGGTGGTTTGGCCGCCGGAAATGACGATACCGGACGGCCAATGCTATGCCGCCAGTTTTGTCATTAAACCGCCGGTATTTAACCGGCGGTTACCGACGGCCGCCGGCGGTGTTTCCGGCGGTACCCGGCGGTGTACACCGTCGGTAATACCGACGACTACAACTGCCGGGTAGCGCCGGTAATTCAACCGGCGGTCTACCGGTGTTTGCCGATGGTTTAGCGAACAAATGACTCCCGCTCTAACTGCCAGATGACCGTCGGTAATATGACCACCGGTTAGCCGTCGGTCAATTAACCGGCGGCGTAATGGCCAGAAAACCGCCGGTTAAAAATCCGGCTGTAACCGGCGGTATAAGCCGCCGGAAAACCGCCGCCTAAGTAAACTGCCGGTAAAAGACCGCCGGCAAAAGTTTCCTACGTGATTTTTACCGGCGGCTTCAATGCCACCGCCAAGCCGCCGGTAAACAGAAAAACTGCCGGTATAGCCATAGTAACCGCCGGAAAAAACCGCTGGTTTTTTACGTTTTTCCTGTAGTATGTCTTCTAATCTAGACTCAATAAGCCTATCTAATTCATCATATACAACATGGTTTGATTTCTTTAAAACTAAGTTTCTTTATTTGAAGACCCTATAGGCTAACATAGCCCTAGAAACCTATAATAGTGTCCTATTTTTCCTTTTAGTTAGGCCATTCTACTTCAAGGTCCTAGGAGCAAAAATATTATGATCAATTTTAGACACTTTGTAAAATAATTCAAATTTTTCATTCTCAAATTCTCCATCATGATCATTATGAATTATAGAATTCAAACACCCTTCATTTAAATCCAAGTGGATAAAATCTTAACTTCTACAAAAGACTCACTCTTATATGTCATCTACTCACAAATCCAAAACTTTTACCACCTAGATTGGCTGTACTAATAGGTCCAAACAAGTCAATGTGAAAGATATATAGTGGTTTAGTGGTAGTGATAACCTTAATAGAATGAAAAGATGGCATAATTTTCTTTCCTAATTGGCAATTATCACATAGATGATCCATAGAGAAGTCAGCATTAGAATGCCTCCAACTAGGTCTTTCTAGGTAATATTCTTAAGAGTTTTCATACTAGCAAGGCATAGTCTCATATGTCATAGCCACGAATAATCCATAATAGTTTTAAGGCTAGAAAATTATCAAAAATATCATTATAACCAACATTAAGCATGTAAACATTATCTTTTTCCTTTTAGTATCATCTTTTTTTTAAAATGATTAAACACTTATTTGAAAGAAATTTTATATTAATGCTATTACCAAATAATTGACTAATGCTAAGTCAATCATGCTTTAAACCTTCAATTAAAATTATTTTTTAATAATAAAACTATTGGGTTTACTGATTATACATAAGCCAATGACTTTTAAAGTGGTGATATCACTAAAAGTTGCCTTCGCTATTGGCCTCCAGCATGATGAACTGCTTCATATCTTTAGTCATGTGTCTTGAGTATCCAATGGTCAGGTACAACATGCTCTCACTTATTTTCTTGTGAAAGCTTCCCTACAAGGTTACTCAAAGATTAAATTTAGAAACTTAAGTGAGTTTGGATACCACCTTATTCTTTAATGAATGAATGGAATGCATATTATGTTGTGATGAACATTTGGGCCTATAAATTATGTGTATTCTATAGTACAGAGTGTGCATGCATGTTATGTATCCTATATGCTACAAGAGTAGCACCTAACCCATGGAAATGGGTTTATTAACCTATATGGGTGGATAGTTCCTCTTACTAGGTACATATAATACATGTTGTGCCCTAGGTTGTGGCTTTAGTGATAGTGTAGGCCCCTGTGAATTATTCTAAAGTACAATAATATTATTTTGTAACAATTCATTTCCACTTTTGTAACTTGTAACTTCAAATTTTAATGCATACTCATTAGTGTTAGTTCCATTTCAAGTATCTCTAGTTCCTTAAATGCTTTCTCTAACTCAGTATGTTTATTTTTTTAACAAATCATGTGACTTAGTTAATTAAATATGCTCTCATCAAACTCATCTTGTAATGATGCATGGTCCTTATCTAATGTGATATGCTAAGATTTAAGATTACCAAGCTCTCTAACTAATATGTCATTATCACATTTCAAATCAAAAAAATTCTTTCTTTAAACATGCATGTTATTTTTCAAATTTCTTGTATGACTCGTGCATTTGTTTAGAAATTAAAAACAAGTCTTCATAAAATAATTCATATGCCTTGTTTAATTGAAGTTGATAATTATAGCATTTACCATTACGTACAAATTAGTTACCTCTTCTCAGATTCTTGTTTAGGTGTATATAAGGTTGAGTTAACCTAAAAAACAATTTGCATCCTTTGCAAACCCTTTTTAGAGTTGAAATTTTCTTCACCCTTTTTCTTAGTAGCGTGATATTTGAGGCTGGATAGTCAGACCTAAGATGTCCTAGTTTCCTACATTCAAAGTAAATAATATCGGAATAAACTTTATTAAATTTAACTTTCTTTCTTTTGCTCCTATCATGGTAGAATTTTTTCTTTCTTTAATGAAGCTTTTGAACTACCGAGTCATTAAAGCTAAATCAATATTCTCATCAGCTCCAGAGCTATCACTATCCTTATCATTGGATTTTAGTGCCATAATATTCTATTTTCTCTTTTCTCCTGCATTTAAAACTCTTTCCTTGCATTTGTCACAAGAAATGAGTGAGCCAAATAAATTATCAATAGAGTATACATTTAAATCTTTAGACTCATAAAATATATTGTCCTTAACATCAAAACTATTAAGAAAATAGGGTAAAATCTTATTTACTTTCTTAGAGTTACACAGTTCCCTTCCTCAAGCCTACAAACATGTCACTATCTTGGAAAACCTTGTCTACATGTCATAAATAGTCTCATTTGATTTCATACAAAATAGTTTGTACTCATGCGATAGTAGATTTAGACAAGATTATTTCACTTTGTTTATTTCTTCAGATGTGATACAAAGCCTATTCCATATATCATTGATAACAGAGCAAGTAGATACATGCATGTAATCCTCAGATTTTAAAATATAGAGAAAATAATTTAGATACTAATGGTTAGGTTGTGAATAATCCCTTTCTTCCAAGTTCCTTTCAGTATAAGGAATATCAGTTTTAACATCATTCACGATATGAGAAGGAATAGAATATTACATTTGTATTATATGTCACATTCTATAGTCAATGTGGATTGTAAAAATGTAGAATATGTGTTAAAAAAAATTTAGATGTAAAAATTTGGATACTTAGAAAAGCTATAAAAAGGCTCGTAAGAAATCTAAGAAAGCTATTTGCGATGCAACGAGCTTAGCTTTTAATGATTTATATAATAGATTATATACTAAGGAGGGAGAAAGATATATGTATAAGTTAGCCAAACAAAGAGATAGGAGTAGTAAGGATTTCGTTCAAGTGAAATATATTAAGGATGAAGATCAAAAAGTACTTTTCTAAGAAAATGATATTCAATAAAGGTGGATGAGATATTTTGCTAAACTTTTTAATGATGATTGTGAAAATATGATTGACTTTAGTGACTTTAGAACCCTAAATGAAAATAAATATTTCTATTTTTATCGGCGTATTAGTAAACCGAAGTTAGAGAGGCTTTAAAGAAAATGAAGAGTGGAAAAGCTGTTGGACCATGATGATATTCCAATAGAGGTTTGGGAATGCTTAGGAGATGAAGGAATTTCTTGGCTTACTAAACTTTTTAATACTATTTTGAAGACTAAAAAGATGTCAGATGAGTGGAGAATGAGTGTGTTAATTCCTATTTTTAACAATAAAGATGATGCACAAGATTGTGCAAATTATAGAGGATTTAAGTTAATGTGTCATACTTTAAAACTATGGGAGAGAGTTATGGAGCATAGATTGCGGCATGATACTAATGTTTCTCAAAATAAATTTGGATTCATGCTAGATAGGTGGACTATGGAAGCTATGCATTTATTAAGAGGTTTGATAGAGAAATATAGAGAAAATAAGGAGGATCTACATATGATATGATATTAATTGATTTAGAAAAAGCATATGATAATGTTCCAAGTGAAGTGCTATGGAGAGTTCTTGAAAAGAAATGAGTTAACAATGCTTATATTCAAATCTTTCAAAATATGTATGCAGGAGCTATTACTTATGTTCAAAATCAAGGTGGTTTGATCAAGTATTTCCCTATTTTGGTTGGGTTACATCAAGGATCAGCCTTAAGCCCGTATCTTTTTTCTTTAGTCATGGATGTTCTCACTTGACATTTGCAAGAGGATGTACCTTCGTGTATGCTTTTTGCTGATGATATTCTTCTTGTTTATAAGACTAGAGAGGGAGTTGAAAGTAAACTTAAATTATGGAGGTCAACATTAGAGACTAAAGGTTTTCTCTTGAGTAGATCTAAAACAAAATATATGGAGTGTAATTTTAGTAGTAAAAGTCCTAGTGAGGGGATTGTGACTTTGGGCGATCAAGTCATTAATAAGAGTACATGTTTTAGATATCTTGGATCTATTATTCAGAGTGATGGTGAAATAGAAGGGGATATTATCAGTAGAATTCAAGTTGGATGGTTGAAGTGGAGGAATGCATCGGGCTTGTTGTGTGATAGAAAAGTACCCCTCAAACTTAAGGGAAAATTCTATAAGAAGGTAGTGAGGCCTGCAATGCTTTATGGTGTTGAATGTTGGCCATTAAAAGAGAAGCATAATATTAAGTTAAGTGTGGCAGAGATGAGGATGCTCAGGTGGACGAGTGGCTTTACCCTTAGGGATAGGATACGAAATGAGCATATACATGAAAAGGTTGGAGTAGCTCCAGTGGAAGTAGCTCCAGTGGAAGATAAGATTAGAGAGAGTCGCCTTAGATGGTTTGTCCACATTAAATGGAGGCCTTCCGATAACACTGTTAGGAAAGTTGCGGTATTAGATTTGACTTATGTTAAGAAAGGTAGAGGTAGACCTAAAAAGACTTGGTTAGAAAATATTAGAAAAGATCTTTCTTTATTAGATTTAAGTGAGAATTTGGCTTTTAACATGACGCAATGGCGAAAAAGGATTCATGTAGCCAACTCCAAAGCCTTGATGTTGTTTTTGTTGTAGTAAATTACTTCTTTTATTATTATTATTATTATTATTATTATTATTATTATTATTATTATTATTATTATATATTTTTTGGCTTAAAAATTTATAGATAATCATTAAAAATTTCATAAAAGATATTAAATTTTTTTGAAAGCCTATTCATCTACCCTCCTCTTTGCTCCTACAAATATCTCCATTGTGGTGGGGAAAAAGCACAATATCTTAAACCGGTCCAAGTCCACCATTGGATTGGTAGCATGTAGATTATCAGTGTAATCAAAGCCTTATTTTCTTGTAATGGTCCTAGTCTTCCTTTGAATTGGTAGGTCGGAGAACATTTGTAGCGATCAAAGAAGATCAAAGAAGATGTTGAGATTATAAAATGTTTTTTATGATGGAGTATTTTATTTACTCGATTATCTCCCTTTAGAGTTTTTTATATGATATTTATGTTTGCTTAAAGTAATGAATACTTCATCTTTTAGTAAGAGTAATGTTAATTTTGTAAACTTTCCCCTAGAAGAAAATAAGTCTTTTATGAATTTTTGAAATATGCTTTAATATATTGCCCTAGAGTTAGGGCAACTAGATTAAAAGAAATTAGTCCTTTTACAACTTTTAGTTTTCTAAAATTGATAATAATAATAATAATAATAATATATCTTCTAAGGCTCTTTGTCCTTCTAACATTTTTATGTACATATAACTTTTAAAGCTTTTAGCCTTCTAAGATTTTTTTTGTGTACCTATACCTTTTTAGTTTTTTAGTCTTCCAAGGTCTTTTAGATATTTGTGCCTTTTGAGGTGTATGTCATTAGAGATTTTTGGATAATCTTATATCTTATGATGTTTTTTTCTTCTGAGGTTTTAGGTGCATATTTACATAGTGAGTCTTTTAGCCTTCTAAGATTTTACGTACACATGTTCTTTCTCATGCCTTTACCTTTAAAGATTTTTTAATAATATTGAACCTTCTAAGGCTTTTACCTTCTAAGTCTTTGAATGAATGGTAATCTCATCAATTACTTACTCTCATGGAATCTTTTTAGAGAGGACCTTATTCACTATTAGCTTTTCTTCGAGGCTACCTCATGGGCATATCTTCCTAGGATTGTGACTAGAGACCATTTTTTCGACTTTCCCTCATGGGATCTTTCTAGTGAGGACCTTATCCACCACTATCTTCCCTTCAAGGCTATCTCATGGGCATACTTTCCTGGTGTTGTAACTATATATAAAATTTTTTATAAATGGTTTCATTCAAATGAAAATTAACTTGAAAGATATAGAAGTTAAGATTTTAAAATGATGATAGTCCTTATAATTAATGCTAACAATTTTATTATCATAATATTTTGATATTTGTTATTCTGAGGCTGATAATCTATAAGATACTTTTGAAAATAATGGCCAAAATGTCCTTGGTGAGTCAAACATTTGATCTCATCATTCAATTGAAATCACTTTATAGTTGAGTGTCCTTTTGAATGGTGGAAGCTAGAGAGAGAGAGAAGCTCCACAAATTAAAGAAGGATTTGGAAGAAGATCTTGAAGAAATCGTGTGGCATTGTTGGAGATGGAAGATGGTGGCCGGTCATCCAAGGATGACCGGAACAACAAAAATTTGCTATCTACCGCGAGTCCAATCTTGTAGGATTCAAAAGGTAGATTCTCCTTCAAACGAATCTCTTCTTTTCGGATTTTGGATTCCCCTCTAATCATAAAAGAGGGGAGCTTAAATGCTAGGGAAAAACTTTTGCCGATTTCAGGAAAAGGGAAGGAAATAATTTCATTTTTGAATGATAAGCCTAATCCTTTGGATGCTATCATTGATGGAGCAAATGATAAGGAAGCATCTTCATCAGGAGGAAGTTTTTCTGATATTTTGAAGAAGGACATGGTTATTCCAATTACTTCTCCAAAATTGGATATACCTAATGTGTGGATTAAAAAACCTCACATTAAAATAAAATTAAGTGAAATACATGATGATATGGGAGATGAAAATGTTGTCATTCTTGACAAGGAAAAGGAATTATCTAATGTTCAAATCTTGAACAATTCCTTGGTTGTTAAAATTCTTAGAAAAAATTATCCATTTTCTAAGGGTTCATTTAAATTAAGAAAGCAATGGTCGAAATTTGGAGGATTTCATATTACATTTAGCTTGGTCTAGATTGGCTCCTTTGTTCATTTCAGTCTCATGAAGCCAAGGAGGAAGTTCTTAACGAAGGTCCTTGGATTGTAGGGGGTTTTGTGGTAGGCTTAGACAATTGGTCTCCTACCTTCTCTCCTTATTCTTTGAATGGAATTTCTTATCCAATTTGGGTTCGTCTTCCTCATTTGCCACTTCACTGTTGGGATGAATCCAATATCACTAGAATTATTTCTAGAATTGGAACTCCAATTTTATTGGATGGTAACATGTTTAGATGGGGGAGAAGGGAATTTGCTAAAGCTTGTAGAGTTAATTTGAATTCCAAACTCCCCTCTGGAATTTGGGTGGATGGGGTTCATGGTAAATTTTTCAGAAATTTGAGTATGAAAATTTATCAGCTTTTTGCTTCAAGTGTGGAATAATCAGCCATATTGATTCTGTGTGTCCTAATTCAACACATAATCAAAATCCTTTTGTTAAAGAGGTTCCTTTCAGTTCTTTGCAATCTGAGAATAATAATTTTGGGCCTTGGATGCTGGTGAAGTTCAAAAACAAAAGAAGGTTTAATCATGAGAAAAAGCTTTTTAAAGTTGTCTCAACCATGGATAAATCAAAGGAGGTTGGTGTTAATATCAAAAATGCTGCCTTAGAAGATGTTGAAGGAGACGGAATTGCTGGTGCAAATTTTGCTGAAGTTCATTTGACAGCTAGGGATGTTGCTGAAAATAAGGAAGAAGGAGATATGATAGTTAGACGAGGAGCTGAAATTCC
Organism: Dendrobium huoshanense; assembly: GCA_016618105.1. Lineage (NCBI taxonomy): Eukaryota > Viridiplantae > Streptophyta > Magnoliopsida > Asparagales > Orchidaceae > Dendrobium > Dendrobium huoshanense. The sequence goes on along the minus strand of CM028347.1, from coordinate 71,262,653 downwards.
CAACGTTCTTCCTATAATTGCATAATCTGTTGAACCAATACAGGAAATTCAAAATTTAAATTCAGTAATTCGTTTGACAGATCCCGTAGAAGTGGAAGACAATAAGCTGTATCTCAACAACAATTTAAATTCAAATTCTGAATTCAAAATTCCTAAAATTGAGGAAGCTACTAAGGAAGGAGATAATGCTGCCGTTTCAACTCAAGGTGCTGAAATTCAGGGAGCTAACAAACCTTTGTTTAAATTCAAAATTGCAGATTTTCAGGAGGTAAGTGCAACTCCTTTAACAGAGTTGGCAGCTGAGTCTAGCATTAATGCTGATTCAATTATTAAATCAGCTAATAATCCTGAATTCAAAACCGGTCTTTGCTTATTAAGAGATACCTCTCCCCTTACGAATATCTCTCTAAATTTTAAAAAAACTGCTCTTAAAAAATACAATAGTCTTTTTAAGAAGAGTAAGTCCCCCGGTTCTAAATACTCATTGTTCAAAGAACTTCAAGCATTAGGGTCGATGAAAGATCTTCCTAGAAGAAGGATGGCTGAAATCAAAGTGAAGAACGGCATGAGAGGTTCTTCTTCTCTTGTATCTCAATAAAATGCACGATGGTATTCCCATTGACATCAACATAGTGGGAAGATACTTGAAGATGGAGCAAATTTTCAAAAATATTGGATTAATGACATCATTTAATGCTGACTTTGGAGATTGGTTAAAGCTTATGGAATATCTTTTTATGATATTCTTAAGTGATTTTGGGAATTTTTTGTTAAATTATACTTTCCTTTTTAGCTTCGTTTTTTATCTTATTTGTTATTTTAAACTTTTTTTAAGTGATTATGGAATCATTACTAAGTCTTATTCTCTAACTAGATGGGAACTCTGGGATACTAATCAACCTTTGGGTTGTTTATTACTTTGGTATCCCCTGTATCTCAACAGTTTCAAAATACGAAATAGTGGGTTTCATATCATTTATAATAAGTTTAAACTAAAAAATTTATGTCCATTATGGTCCCTTTTTCTTGTTGAAAGAGGCACCATTAGTTTCCGTTTCCTAGTTTGTAATAGGCTGTCTTTTGTTTTATAATTAATGCATTTCTGCATTTCTTCAAAAAAAAAAAAAAGAATGGTGGAAGCTACATTATTGAGATCGTTCTCTACCATTTGTATTCCTTAGGGGCTTTAACCACTTGTGATGCTCAAGTTTTTTAATCACCGTCATAATATTATTCTCTGATGTATTTAAATGAGTACAGTTAGGTAGCCTTGAATGAATTTGGTGAGAATCATTTTTTATCTTCTTCTACCTTCGTTGTTGCTTAGATTGATCAAATTCTTAGGAATTATTGTATTCGAATCTCCTAGAATTTGACTTGCTTTTGAAGAAAATCGTTTGAAGTGTTTTTTTAGTGTTTCTCCCTTATTTTGTTGAAACTCAAAAAAAAAAAAAGTAGTCCTTGATAATTCTTACATTAGCAATAAATTGATCAACAAAAAGTCTAGCAATGTGGGTGAAAGTTATATATAATATTTCTAGGGACTGAGTAGAACTAAGTACGAGCTTCACCCTTCTGAGTAGTAAGGAAGACCTACCAAAGAAGTGTATCAATTTAGCTTTTTGGATATGCATAATGGTCATATAATGATCAATGTGTTCGCAGGGATTAGATAATTTATCATATGGATCAATAATGGTTAGCTTCAATCCCATCGAAATAAGATGTTGGAAATTTTTATTTATTAAAGGTGATTATTCTTGGAAGCTACGTTGAGGAGTAAATTGATTAAATTCCCTCAAGGAGAATTCTTCCTAAATAAGATGTGGTAGTATATATCTATATTATCATGAGGGGCATCAATAAATTGATGCTGATCTAAGGTCTCCATAATTGGTGGAGGATTATGCATTGGTCGAATAATATGTGAAGTTTGTGCTGAACTAGTTGTATTTGAGAGAATATGATAAGCTTGTGGGGAAAAGGGTGCTCCTTAATTGACGTTGTCCCAAAAATGTTGTTTATATTACCCTTTATTGTCCAACCTCCTCCAATAATTTAAGGATTTGATTTTGAAGTTCTTCCATCATACGCAAGTGATCCTCTAAAGTTTTGACTAAGGGATAGATTGTTATTCATTAAAGAAGTATGTGGGGAATGTTTTCCACAAATGATACCAAAATCTTGAGAGCTGAGAGGTTCATGGCATTAGAGTGAAAAAGTTTTTTGTCTTAAAGATCCATGAAAATTTACCACACGAATAGATAATTTAAATGATTAAGAAATGTTAAAATTTTTACGTGAAAAATTTAAAGGGAAAAAAACCACAAGGCCTTTCCCAAATGAAAAGATTCTATTATGTTTTAGCAGATTATAAAGGTCGATCAATCCCTTAACTTGAGGATATTAAGAATACAATATATTAAAGAATTGGCCAAACTTTAGATGGTGCTGCTGAATGTTAAATGATCTTGATTGAATGATAGATATTTGAAATTTGGTGGTAGTCGTTGGGAGAAGTTCAGCAGAGGTTTAACGATGGTTGAAGATAGAAAGTTTGCTGGAATTGGACTTTGGATAATCCAAAATTTAATTTTTGAAGCTTTCGATTTATATTTACATCGAGATTCATGCGAAATCAAGATGATTTTTTGGTGACATATCAGTTATCATCTAGGGTTAAGGGTTTAGGGACGGATAAAAATCTTCACTTGATTCTTCATATCATAGAACCATAAGGTTTGTTTACTAAATGGCTAATCCTCAATTCAAGCTTAATGAAATATATGTTCAACTTTATTATTACATAAAATTCAGAAAAAAAAAAACTTTCTAAATACCAACGAAAAAAAAGGTAGAATAATTCGCATTTCAAACTCTAGCTTTACAAATCTTCTTTAAATAAAATATATAAACTAATTTGAATCCCTGTTCTACAACCCACACCATCAACCGCTCTTGAAATTCTATAGAAGAGACAAAGAATTTAGTGCAGATACTATAGAGAGAACAACAAAAAGAAATGACAGATAGAAAAACTAAACGGAAGAATAAGAGAAGCAGAAAGGAAAATGAAGCAGAAATTTTTTTTTTTTTTTTTTTTTTTTTTTTTTTGAGTTGATTAGAAAGCCAAAGAAGAAAGAGAATATTAATAGAAAAAGAAAAGTAGTTGAAATGGGGCTGTTAATAAGGCTTCGTTGGAGCACAGATTGTTAACTGTTTTCTACCTCAAATTTTTAGTATAAATTTAAAAAAAGAAATAGCAAAAAAATAATGATAAAAATTTGTCTCAAATATTGAAATCTAATTATTTCATACTGTCAAGCTACTTTTAAGTCTCATACATTGTTATTTATTTAAATAAACTATCATTATTTTTATTACACTTAAGCTTTCTTACAGCCCCAAACGAAACCTTAGTAAAGAAATCATTTACAACTCATCTCATTACTTTATAAGCTCTCAATTCTTCTTTGTAATTTTTTTCAAGTCTTCGTACATGAAAACCAAATCTATATTTAACTTAATTATTAAAAAACATTTTTTTTAGATATATTAAATAATTAAATATTTATAATAAAAATATATATTCTTTTTTTATAATATATATCATATTACCAAAAAATAATTTATATTCACATATTATTCAATCAATAATAACTAATATACTTTTACCTTACTAATCTTTTTAAGATTAATTATATGAAATGAATACTCATCAAATATTATTTCTGACTTCACTTCATTTTAATTTTTTTATAAAAAAAATTATTGCAGCAAATTTATAAATTGTCTTATGCCCTTTAAAACACTGTTATGAGCACATTTGTAGCAGCTTTTATGTGGAAATTAATTGATTTGGAATGAAGATCTGATACTACAAAGTGGCTCATATTCAGAATTCCAGTACTAAGTGCTAATTAAATCGCAGACAATTTGGGGAATCTGATCTTGTGCTTGCAAAAATGGTGCTTTTGAGTTAAAAGAACGCAATAGCTTTTTTAACTTTTACTGTTCAGAGCTGCTTTTGGAAGATGAACAGTTCTAAACACTTATGATCAGCAGGCCAGACGATCGTCATCAACAGTTAACGGGCAATGGAATATTTTTAAAAACTCGCTTTAATTGATTAGATTCCTTTTCCAATGCTATAAATCATATCTTAAGGAAAATGGACCCTGCACTTAAGATAATGTCACTATGGGAGCATATTGATCACTGTAGAACTGAGAAGCTTTGCTGTTTTCTCGTTTGTACAAAAGCTGCTTAGACAAAGTAGGTGAGATATTTTTAATAAATTAATCACTTCACAAGTTCTTTATCTATGTTGTTTCACCTTTTATAGTGAGAGTTTCAGTAAAATGATTCAAAATTAATTATGATATAAGCAAAAGCAGAAAGAAGGATACACACAAAATATTCCAAACCTGAATGAAAATGGGGAAATAATTAGTAACCATTAGAGCAAGGCATGTTGAAAAGCCATACTTCGAGACAATACAAAAAGATATTAGAAGGTTCACAAAACAATGAAAGCCAAGAAACCAAAGTAAGCTTGGTAAACGACTCAGTAACAGCATCAATGATTCAGTACAAAACATGAGACATCCTAGCAGAAAAGAAAACAAAAATTGAACTGCTTGCTGTACCAACAATGAATTGTCTCCAAATAATTCACTTGATAAATACGAATCTTGATACTTTATTATCTATTGAAAACTTCTAGAATTAAATTCAGAGCCATCTAAATTTCAATTTCAACAAACTTACAGTCTAATTAAATGCCTTGATAAGAAGAACTCATCAACATCAGAAATGACACAATTCGACTCAAAATGAACCCATCATGCCAAATATAATTTTTCAATGGCTGACAATTAGTCACGTAATAAAAGACTACACAATATAGAAGGTAAATGCAACTCAAGCCTCTCATGAATGATCGTACTTATAGGATGAAAGTGTGTTAAGTTAAAGTCCTTCAACTCCAAGAGGTGGCTCTACAAAATAGAGCATCGCAACAACACGATAGAGTTTTCCATCCTTAAAATCAACAATAGTCCAAGGGTGATCAGTAGGATGTTACCCTTGCAATTCCTCTACAACAACATTGCTAACCTTATTTTTTTATGAGGTCAACATAAACTACCTAAACACCTAGTTTTCAATCATCCAGTTTTCAATCAACACCTCAATCAATCATACAATCACTTCCAGTCAATCAATATACAATCATTAGAATTGTAATCAATGGTTTCAACCACTTGATTAGCAATCATTCTTGATGTCCAATTTCCTTTAGCAATTAACATTCATTGACTTCACTCATCTCTGAGCAAATCAACACTTCAATCAACTTCAATCATCCCCACAATCAACCTTCATTCATACCTCAATCAATCATTGATCATTACCTATACTCTACATCAATCATCTTCAATTAATCAACAAGTAATCAATTATGAATTAGCCATCAACCTAAATCCAACTTTACTACAATCATTCAATCTACAATCAATCAACCACTTTTTACAATCAATAATTTCGAATCTACAATCACCTGGACAAACTGCAACTCTGCAGTGTAATCTGGTAGCCCAATTCACTACCTTGCATAGTGTACTGACTTATTGACTTCAATCTTGATCCAAATCACTTCACTAGGAGCTTCATATATCAAATCATCCATTAATGGACTCTTCAGTCATCAAATTAACCCATCTGGCCCAATTGAACTAGCTCAAGTCAACCCAATTCATCATCTAATATAAGTTTATCTTTGATCTTCACCAAACTATTATGAACACTATTCCTAGTGAAATGGACATGACTGAATACCCTAGCCCAATCAGCGGTTGACTTGGTCAACTGAGCCCATGTTTGCCCAAACTAGAACAAATTAGGTCAAATCACCACTTACAATCAAATCAATCTATCCAAGCCTCACCAAATTATCACTCTTTCAATACATTGCTTAAATACATCCAAATTATTGGAGAGTGAAGTTTAAGTGAGTTTGACCAAGTCAACTCACAAAACTTAATCAAACTCATATCAATACATATAAATTCAATCAAACTTCAATCCCATTGCCTTAAATGCTTCATACTTCACTCAAACCTCATGAAAGACCTCCCTATACTCCACCTTACCTATTGACTTATTGACTGATCAAATAGTCAAATAACATATCAAACTTGGTTCATTGGGTCAAATATGCTTACCCAATGCATTTCCCTCCATGGAAACTCATCCAATCCAATCAAAAAGCTTCCAGAATATTCTTAAACACCTTCTAAAATTAGCTTAAGCAAATGGATTAGCCCTAAGTGATCCTTCCTTCCATGAAAAGACAAATAAGATTTAGACATCATGGTACCTTGCTCTGCCTCTAACCACCTTGCTGGGGACATATGTCACTTATCCTAGAATGCTTCCAAAAGGATCACAACCATCCAATTGGACCCTAGGGTTTGAATTGGAAAAAATGGTCTAAAATGCTTCATTCTAACATATCTCCAAGGAATCAACCTATAGAGCCGGTTCTTATTTTATTTTAGATCTCTTGGACTTCCTACATAATCCCCAATCCAAAATTTAGCATTTGCACATCACCTACAACTTGGTTCTGGTGATCTCAAGCTAGTTCTATTCAACTAAGCAATACTCTTTCTTTATGAATTTCAAGCTTTGTTTTCTTTTATGGGATTATTCTATAGCTCTCAATAAAGAAATTAAGTTATTATACATCTCCTGAAGTCAATTCAATCAAGGTAATGAGCTAACCCTAGTCTATAGTAGTTAGATTTAAAAAAATTGTCCAATAGGGCATTTTAAACCATGAAAAGAATTCTCCGCTATTCATTAGACTCCCCACAAGCACTGTTTAAAACTTATGGATTCTGGTTTGGTATTTTCAAAGTTAGACCCATACTTCATTACCTAGGTTTTAAATCATCTCATGCATGAACAATACATTTTCTGAATCATTGATTTCAAAATCAATGGCTCAAATCGTATTGTTCCATCCCATATGCAAACCACATGATGGATTTGATTGCATGACATTCTATTTGACTACATCGTGTCCTTTGAATCTAAAATAAGAAATCTGTGAATTGATGTGATGGGTTTTAGATTACTCCTAGGTTACGAATGATCTGGTGCTATCAAAATTTTTTGCAGATGGTCATACTCATGTAGGGCTATAAAATCAAGGGGTCCAAATTTAAAATTAACTAACAAATTTTTTGCAAGTGATAAAATGCTAAGCCCCCTTAAAATTAAAAGTGCATGGCCAAGTGTGATTGTTCTTTAATGAGTAACTTGATCATATAACTGCATGGGACATGTTTTAATTATAATTGCCTAGAATAATCGTCCAGGTTCTTTTAGAGTATGATCTTTAAAATTTCCATATGTAATTTAATGTAATAGTGTTGTGAAAGTTCAATTTTGAGATGGGATGTTATCATCCAACTTGGAATTCAAAGAGAAGGGAAAGATCCCTTAATAGAGATTTCCTCTTAATTCGGATATTCAAGTTAGAGTGATTTAGAAATTCAGAGAAAAAAACACCCCTTCAAGGAGGAGTTCTTTTCATCTGGATATTTAAACCTGATGAATCCAAAGAGCTCATAGAAGGAAAGAAGATAAAGAAAGGGAAGATATTGAGAACATTCCACTTACAAAATTACTTGTGTAATTTTTAGGATTAGAATATGGGTTATAGTCATTGGTACCCGGCCACATTTGATTTCTATTGACCATAGTTGTAATTAAGTGGCATTTTCTACATGGAAATTCTTTTGTATTTGGTTGACTTATGGTCATTATTGATTTGAATTATTTATTTATTTTTTTCACAGTATGAGTTTTGTTATCTTCTTAGGTTTCTTGCTCTTACATGTCAATTTTGATTTCGCTCGGAAGCGTTTAGGCTATTTATGGACAAAAATTATTTCTACTAAAACTTAAATAAATTTTTATGCCAACATAGAAACATTAATGATTCTAAGAAGTAAGCTTGGGTTCATTGAGAGTTCTCATGCATACATGTTAGAATCTTCTCCTCCTTTTTACGCGCCTCCCCTCCTATGGGTTGTAGCATACCACCTAGCCTATTAATATGTTGTTCTTTCTTGGGGATGTTGTGTAATCTCTAGAGAAAAATTTATTTTTAAACCTATTTAAAATTACTTCATACTAATTTTTATACAAGGTTAATTAGCATACATTACATTATAAACTAATTAAAGATTTAAAATTTTAATTACATTTCAAGCATAACCACCATGCATAAGTAAATGAGTCAATTAGAAAATTCTCTAGACATCATCCCCGACTTCTCAACACTTAAAAATAGCTCACCCATCTTTCATAAAAGATCATATTCATAGATTTTAAGCACCTAGGTGGTTAGCTGGCTCCCCAATCTAGGCCGAGATATGACTAGATTTGCCCTACATTAATAGCTAAATTCATATCACTATTATTTTTTAGTGTCCAACATAGATTTAGGATTTGAGGTTAACTCAAAACCATAAGACCCAACCTCGAGAATATAATCTAAACTTTCTAATAAATTGATAACTTAAATCAAATTTTTTTCTCTAAACTAAAATTTAAAGCCAAATTCTATGGTTAATGCATTTAGGAATTATTTTAGAATCTCAAAATACCTTCTACTTCTCCTCTATTAGCCTCCAAAAATAAGTGCTCGAATTTGATCCAATCTTAGTTAAAATTTCAACCTCACTCCTTGAGAATTTAAAAATAAAATTTCTACCATTATTTTAATCGAGACTTTTCATATGAAACTCAAGTTTCTTATATGTAATTAACTATAAGGGCTTGCACTCATAGGAGATTTAAAGACCCCATATCAATTTTTTTTAAAATCAATTAATTCTCTTTAAAAAAAAATCAAAATCTATGATGATCATCATTGTCATATTTGGAAGATCTATAATAAATAATATTTTTTTCCTGGGGATGATATATCATTTATTATCATGACTTTGAATATGAATCTAATGATACTTCATCTAGACTATCAAATTCAAATACTCAATCAAACATCATTTTGACCCTTCGGGGCCATATGTAGTTCTTCCTTAAATTTAAATATGATAATCAAGATGAACTTACAGTTTTATTATTTGAACCAATTAAAGAATTATATTTTCTCCTCCTAAGGTGATATGTCGTTCATAATGACATGTTTGACTTCAAAATTGAAATTTTAGAAAATAATGTTTCCCAAAATTAATTACAATTCCAATTTATTTTGCATCTTTCCAATGCGAAGCAATGTTTTTTGAACAAGCATACCCATTAGCAAACTACTTAACATAAAGTAAGGAATTACTAAGTACTATCTCAAATTTGGCTTGATCAACACCCCATGCATCCCCTCTCATTATATCCATGTCCAAACCATCACTTAAAGGTTAAATAACATCAAATATTGAGATAAATATTGTGGATAATTCTTAAAATAACATTAGTAATACAATCATTAAAGTTGACTTTGATTAGTAAGGAATTTGGATGATAGATCTACTCAATATCAATTAGGTATCTAAACATAACTAATCAAGAACTCCTTTGGATATAATTTTTGTTATCATTTAAGAAATTTCATATTTATATTATTTACTTTGTCAGCACCAAATTGAGATCACATAGTATAAGTTAATTCACTATCAAACATCACACATCATAGATTGGTATTTACCATCAAAGATCACACGTCAACAATAATAAGCATCAATGTTAATGATTTCACATAATCAACTATAAAAAATCATGAAATGATGATATTATTCCTCAAAGGTCTACACTATACTTCTTTTCTTTTTCTTTTTTTTTTTTTTCTATTTTGTTCTTTGAAATGTAATTAAGTTATCATAAGTTACTCTAGAAACTTAAAATGATATTCTGTACATCTATTCTTATTTTCTTTTCATTTACACAAAAGTTAATGAAACCAAGAAAAATTTGCATCCTTCACACAAGTACTACAAAAGATGGTTTACGAATCCTCCAACTAAAGTTTACATGGAGTGTTGAAGTTTGTTGTATTCCTAGTGAGTACACAACCACTTACTATGCTAAAGGTGCACTTGTACGGCTTCAACAAAACTCCTCTTCTCTCACTCTTCCAAGCAATGGATATCCAGTTGAAGATCAAGCATTGATCAACTATTCATTTGTTATTTAGTAAAGTTGTGAGAATATGGTGGAAAACCTCATGGTGTTAATGACATATGTTAGAATCTATTTGTAAGGATATGGACAAAGTCACAAGGAGGACTTGATATGTGTTGTAGGAATTTCTCTTCTAATGAACACAAGTATGTTCATAATTATTATGTTTAGTAGAAGGGCAACAAAGAGAATTCTTCTTTAATTATTTGAAAGTAAAAGTAAAATTATAGTATGAGGGGATCCTAAACATCTGCTTAAGCCAACTAGGTGAACATATTGGTCGACAATGACCTCAATCTACTCTATCGTCACTAAATTAAGTCAGGTAAGCATCTAATGAATCTTCTTCATTTAGAATTATAAATCATATGATGGCCAATTCATGTGACACTTTTCCCTGTGTCTCAAAAGATGCATCAGATCTATAGTTCCTTAGGAGCCACAAGACCACATTTCTTCTCTATCAACCTCACTAGCATGAAAAAAATGCTCTAAAAGGCTTTACCCAACCGTCAATTAATAGTTATCATGATGTTCAAGGTTATGCCGAACTCCTCTAAGAGAATGCTTTCGAACGACAACCATGATTGCCTTCTTTAGAGTTGCTTGTGTTTCTATGAACTTGTAATTTTATGAAATCTAAAATAAAAAATTCTTCACTATGAAAGATTACGATAGTTAGTAAAATATTAAAAGAGAATATTATTACTCTTTGGAATATATTGTCATGGTTGGAATAACATATTTCTTTTATATTACTTTAGTACGCAATGCTACTTAGACAAGCGTGTCTTTCCTCATTGCCCTGCAAGTACCCACTTTGTCAGGGATCAATGCATAATTACATATAATTAAAACATTTTTTAGTACCGATACATCATTATGGTACAAATAATCTCATAAAAATTTCTGCGACGAGAGGTCCTTAATGTTTTTATTATTTTTTTCCTAAAGGTAAAAGACATTGAAGACATCACGAGCTCCTAAGATAAATCGTACTATGCACACACCAACATCAATAGATATTTAATAGAGGTAGTGCCTGAACTTGTTAACCTGGGATAGGTCCTCCTCTGGGCAAATTATTACGACCGGTGTCTGGATTGATTCGGACATCAATCTAAATGCGCCTCATCACTCAAATACATCGGGCCACAGTGTATTTTGGTGACGTGACGCGTCTGGATTGGGTGTCCTGACGTCCGGTGACCGGACGTAATAATTCGCCCCTCCTCTGAGCCTTCCATTTCTTTGAGAATTGTCTATACCTGCATATTGGAGTGTTATTTAAATGTATTTAAAAAGATTAAAAGTTACTCTTGAAAGCTAGTGTTTGAGAAAATACGTCAATCTGCTATTTGGCTTATCCTTTTAACTTCATTTGATCATCTTTTCACAACCTTGCGTGCTATTGGAGTTTGAAATTTTTTATGGTGGTTATCAATTGATTTTTTTTTTAATATTTCCTTTTTTTTTTCATTCGAACATCGAGATTACAAAATGCCACTGGTGATTATATTTTTATGAGACTTGTCACCAAGAGCTCGGACATATGCATTCTAGCTCATCCATAGAGTTCCTCAGATTATATTTTTTCTTACTCTAATTTCATGATTCTGTGTAACCCCTCTTTGCATCTTCAAAAGATAGTCTTTTGACTTATTGTTGTTTAATATGCTTTATTCTATGCCATAATTAGAGAACAATAGTACAAGAAATCTTTATTGGGGAATTGCGGTTTGCTGAGATAGATCACCATTTAATCAACGAAGAATTTGTCGCACCATTTAATAGCTCATAATTGAAAGAAATATGTGAAAGACTGATCTAGAAATAGAAAATTAAGGGAACAAAAAAGCACATTATTCCCTGAACTCATTCTAAAGCTTGCTTTAAGAAACAACAAACTTGATTACGGACGATAGGCATAAGTATGTCTTCGAGGATCGTACTGATTAAAGAGCATTTCTAGTGAGGATCGAGAGCGGTGGTTTAAATGCTTATGAGCGAAACAGCTTAAGATATTATCGAGGAGAATCAAAACTAAAAAAATGGCACTTGATCTGCGTCCGCTAATAGCCTAATTATTTGTTTACTAATTAACGAGAATCTATATATATATATATATATATATATATATATATATATATATATATATAGTGCTGGAAAAAATTATGGCAAGAGTAAGAATTTTGATGTGAAAGACATCGGCGGATGGTGGTGATCAAAAGACTATCATCTAGTGACTTGTCAAAAGATAGTAGTCGGATGATGATGGTTGGACGATAATATTTGAGTGATGGTAGTCAAAGGAGGTCGAGCAATGACACCTGTGCAATAAAGATTACTAATGATGATCATTGACATCAACTGTCGCGCAGAGCTCTAGAAATTTTCATTGCACCTAACTCCTTTATATGAATAATTAAGTTTTATTTATATATAGCTTTTAAGAGTAGTATTTTGATAACTTTGGCAAAAATCCCCAAACTCTATCTGATGCCACATGATAGTCCTCTTCACCAACGCTTGTTTCATAGGTATTAATTGCCTTATTGATATCAATTTTGAATGATCTTAGGCTAACCAAATCACTCGAGTGAGGACGCTCATCTTTATTTCAAACACACAATATTTGGAGATCATTTAAGCAGTCAAGTGCTTCATGAAATTTTTTATTATACTTTTGCATGATTAATTAGGTGCATTTGGACTTAAACCAAGGCTCTTTTTGGTGTCATTAAATTTGTCTCATCCAAATATTCAATTTACTATAAGTCTATTTAAATCAAAGGTCATATTGTTCTAAATTTAATTTTAAAAGTTTCTAATTTGAATATTACAACAAGATTCATATCTAATTAGAATGATTTTCTTTACACATAATATTTTCTCCCCTATTTCTAGGACATCAAAATTTGTCGTTGGAAAAAAAAATTATATCTTATAAATTTTAAAAAAATTATGGTGCTCAACCACTCCTCGAATCTCAAAGTGGATTTGCTCATGGCCACAAACTAAAGCTTCTTTTTTGGACAACTTTCTTAAAGTTTTCTAAAGAAACTTTCTAGTACAAAAATTTGTATTTTTAAAAAAATTTGTACTAAAAAACTGCTTTAGAAAGCAGTAAGAAAGCTGTCCCAAACGAAACCTAAGCCTCATCAACCACTAAGTTTCTGTAGTGTTTAAAGTACCAAAATTGCGTCTATAACAATGAAAAGTCATCCCAATTGGCAAGCAATGAAAGTCTTAAGTGTTGGCCCGTGTAAATCGGTGTGGGTTGCATGCTAGGTCGACCGAGGTTTTCACTGGCCTAAGTACAGTGCTTCCTCGTCACAAAAAAAAAAGTCATCCCAATACTGCTAAAATGCCCGAACGGGCCTATCATGTTCAAAATATAAGCCTGATTATGTGCTACCATCTACCTGTGGCTACACTAATGAACATTGTCCAACGCACGCACATGAGGTGCATGAAGCATCAAGCTAGTTAAAAAAAAAATTCAGAAATATTTTTTTAATTTAAAAAAATTGTTTTAGAATCTAAAAATTGTCAAAATTTTGCAAATAAATAATAAAAATTTATAACTCTCCTTCATTTATCAACTTCTAAATATCCTTCTCGGCAAGCGAAAAACTCACACAAAGAGTTGCAGTCCCTATGACAAAGCTCCAACCTTCATTTAAAAAGAGATTGACTGTCTACGTTTGGAAGAATTTACTTTAAGGTGTCTAAAAGAAACAGTTTATCTCCATTTAGATTAATTTGATATGAGGTAAGAATGCCTTTTTCCCCCATTTTAAAGCTCCAATTTTCTTCCTAAGGAGAGTTAATTATTCTCAAAATTCAATATAGCCCATTTGATTATAATAACTGAGGTATTAATCTGTTCTATCATAGCTATACATATATGACAATAAAGGGAGTTCCCCAAAACAACCAAAAATTTGTTTGGTGCTTCAATTGCTTTTCTTATGATCAATTCTCTTACTTTTATGCCCTTTCTTATCATCTTTTAAAATGTTACATAGATTTTTTTTCTCCCAAAATTCAAAAAAAAAATTTACTAAAAAATTCATTTTAAAAAGCAGTAAGAAAATTGTCTATAAAACAAAACTTGAATCTATCATTTTATTGATTTCAGACTTCTAGAATTTCTTATGACTTATTCAATTGTTAAAATTGACTGAATTTTTTCTGATCTATAAATTCATCAACAAAAAGCTAAATTTTAATAAAATAGCTTTCTCTAAAAAAAATTTAATAAGTTGTTATTGATCTGCAATTCATGCACCATATAAATGCTGTGAAAAAATTCATTATTACATTAGATAAGGGCATTCCGAATGCTGATAGAAAAATAATTCACTAATCTATATCTTTTCATAATCTATTTATCGCATTCTTGTGTCCTCTTTTATTTCCATTTTTACTCCAACCTGATGTAGATTTGCATGTGTATTTCATGCACGATAAAAGTTAAAGCTTATATCTTAACTAAATATTGCATAGAACTTGTGATGATTAAGGATAGGTGATCATAGCTCATCTTGACCTGTTAGTTGGGAGCTTTAGCTACCAAATACGAGGTCCTGGTTTATAAGCTTGCGTATGTGATGTGTGGGTGAATTTATCTTAACTAACCTGAATGTCCTAAAAAAAGTGTAGGTAAAGATCATATAGTGATAATAGAGAAACAATGGCATTAATCAAATTTATTGACAATTTGAAGTAGCAATGTTATTATTAATGTTATGCATTAGATGTTGCATTGATATCGCTGGAATATTTCAAATAAATTATAGCTAGTGCAGAAGTTGCATCCTTAAAAATCACATAAGGCTCCAAGAGGAGCTTAAGTTCAGGAATGAATTTGCAAGTTGTAAATGACTTACGAAATCTAAGACTGTATCAATGAGTTTCACAATAAGATGTTTGAAGTAGAGATGAAGGACCTAAAGCATTTAGGTTTTAAAGAAGATTTTGTTTGAAAGTCTTTTAAAGAGTATTCATTTAGGAATTTTTTATTAAATGTAGATTGCACCACCATTATGTTTTTATTTTGGGCCTATTGCTACTAAAATCTAGATTCATTTTGAGGATATTTTTAAGTTTAACTATTTTAAGGGTAATATTTCTATTAAGGAAATCCTCCATTTGTGGTTCACTAATGTGAAAGGTCATATTGTCAATCTTATTCCCTCTCTTATTCTCTGGTATCTCTAGATTAGTATGAATAACTCTCTTTTTAACAATATCACTATGAATCATGACAAATTATTAGAATTATTAAAGATGAAATTTGTAGGGTGTTTAATGTTAATCTTCTAAGCTCTAATAATTTTAACGGTTATTTCCATTAGCTAAGGAGTTTGGTATTGTCCTTCATAAAAAGGTTAGCGATGAAGGGTGTAGATTGATTTATTAGATTAAGCCTCCTCAAAACTTCTTCAAGTTAAATAGTGATGGGTAGGTTAAATGGGAGGCGTGTGGCTATGGTGGTGTCATTAGATATTCTAATGGTAATTTTGTTGTTGCTTTTGCTAGTTCTCTTCCTGCTTGCACTTTTATTTACTCTGAACTTTCTGCTATCTTGTTTGGTTTGAAATTATGTCTTTCCCTTGGTCTGGTTAGTATTTGGATTGAAGTTGATGCATACACATGATGTTTTATCTAAAAGATAGTGATGAGAAGATTTGTACTCCTTATTTGTTCTATCTTATTAGGGAAATTAAACAACTTCTAATTTTCTTTAATGTCAAGTTGACTTGTATTCATAGAGAAGGCAGTGCTTGTGTCGACTAGTTAGCTAATCATGGTTATATTCTCCAATTCTTTACTGACTTTTCTTATAATTAGCTCCCCTCCTTTGTTAAAGGCGACATCATATTAAATAAACTTGGTTTTTCATATGTTAGAAATTAATGTTTTCTTCGGTTGGGTCATTTTTTGGCCTTCTTGTTGTTCTGAAACTATGCCCTTCTTGGATGGTTGTCTCAAGGTGGTGAATACTAATAATGTTGTCTATCTTAATTTTCCCATGCACTATGACAGTGGACCGAGTTTTGAGGAGAATATGTTTATTGCTATGTTTTTTAGCCCTAATTTCAAGTTCTACTTCTCATTTATTTCTTATATTATGGATGGGAATGAGTTTTGTAATTTGTTACTTACCCAGATAAACTTGGTTTTCATTTTATTGGATATTAATGTTTTCTTTTGTTTGGTCAATTTTCGCCTTCTTATTATTCTGATACTATGCTCCATTTCGATGGTTGTCTAAATGTGGTGAATACTAATAATGTTGTCTATTTTATTGTTCCTATGCATTATGACAATGGCCCAGGTTTTGAGGAGAATTTATTTTTTGCTATGCTTTTTAGCTCTAATATCAAGTGCTACTTCTCCTATGTTTACTTCATTATGGACGGGAATGAGTTTTCTTATATGTTGCCTTCCCAAAGTGCAATTTTTATGAGATGCCAAATTCATAAATTTTTATCTTAATATGGCTTGTAATATTTGAAGATGGTTGCTTTCTTTCCATCATTGGTTTGGAATTCAGTATAACATTATTCTTGACTTACAATTCATTATTAACTATTTAGATTGACCTTTTTTGAGAAATGATTAGAGAATTATTTATGTTGTTTAGTACTCTATGTGCTTGTCTACTCCCTCTGTCAATTTGAATTGTCCCTTTATCAGCTTTCTTTTTTGTCATGTCTTGTGGGTTAGGTTGTCTGTGTTCTATCTGTGTTTTATCTGCCCTATCTTTGTACTGGTTATTTTTAAGCTTGTAGATTTTAAGGCTTTCTTTCAGTTTATCAATTACTTTTATTGGGCTATTTGGCTGAAAGTGTGTGGTTGTGTACTATTTCTTCCTTCATCCAAGTGTATTTCCTTCTATTCCAATGACACTTTCCCGTACAGGATCTTTTTGAGCTTGGTTAGGTTTGGGAGTGGATTGGAGTGGCACTTGAGTGTTGTGTATGAAAGTATCACTGATACTACACACTTGAGCTTGCATGGCAATCCTTTTCAGTTTAGTATTTTCGGCTCTGAGGTTTCTAATTGGTTATTCGATTCATCTTCTGATTATTGCTTTTTTTATGTTTGAGGTTTGGTATTAAAACTTGGGTTTCTTGTGCTTTATATTTATGCTATTGGAATGAACTGATGGTTATCAAATATATTATTTTTCATATTATTGGTCATGCTTTACCTGATAACTGCAGTTCGTATATTTTGTCTTGGTCTATTCTCAATTATGCTGATTATCCTATTGTTGGTCGAACCTTACCTGGTAAATGCAATTGGTATTTTTATTGTTGTTATGTTATTTATATGGTTTTGTGTTCTAGTGATGAGGGGGCTATTTCTCATTGTGTTATTTGGAGTATTATTTCCTTGCATGTTGATTATTATATGATGTGGGATCAAAATTTTCTTTTAGCTATTTTAGTTTTGGGATATTTGAATGATAAATTAAACTATTTATTTCTTACCTATTATCTATTTCATGAATTTTTTGTTTCAGTTTCTTTGTAGATTTTTCTTACAGGTTAAATTTGATTTATCTTTTGCTGTGCATACTTTTTTTTTTTTTGAGCTATTGGATTGAGCTAAACAAATGTGTGGAGATTTCTCATCCTTCTTTGCAAGGATCTTTTTTGGGTGGCAACACCAAGCTTAATGATACTATTTCTTTTTGGGTGGTAACACTGAGCTTAATGATAATACTTTCTCTTTTTCCTTTTCGGTTTTGGCTTCTTGCTATTATAGAATGCTATTAGGTCCTATTGTACTCGTGCTTAGTGTGGAAATTCGGCTTGTAGGTTCTTTTTTGACTTTTTTTGTAGCTCTTTGGAGTGATAGGGAGCTGAAATTCTCCTTAAGGGCTTTGTACTTATTTTTGTTATTAATTTCTAGGCTCATCAGTGGGTTTTAACAGAAAAAAAAAAAAATCTCTTATCCAATATGTTGACCTTGTTTTTCTCCAAACCTAGGTCAAATAGTTGACCTGATCAAATTTGACCAGGCTAGACCACAAGACCCTTCTTAATGGGTTCATGGAGTCAAGCCAAGTCTACTAGGCCCAGACCCCAACCTGGTTGATAATGTCAACCCAGGTTAACCCATTTGACCCTTTTGAGCTCAAATCAAATTCAAACCTATTTTTAGCTCAACTCCCCCATCCCTTGGACCCATTTGACCAAATTGACTAGGTCAACACATAGCTTGGTCAACCCAAGCCTTGGTTGGTCAAACCTAACCTATTTTGGTAAAAATCCCTCCATTAAAGGGATTTAAATATTTCTTTTTGATCCTTAGATTGAGATCCCGACCTAATCAGCCTAAATCCCTCCTAATCCTCTCTAGATTTGATCATAATCGTTCTCCTTAGACATTAGGCTATAAATAGGAGAAATTAGGGTGTGTTTAGGATCTTTTTGTTCTTGCTCTTTCTCCAAGACTCTTTAACCAGAGAACTTTGGTGTGAGAGCTCCCAAAATCTTCCCCCACCTTCCCCAAATCAAACCCGATGGTGATACCTCACCGACGGCGAGATCTCTGGCGAACTGAGGCATGAAACGTTCCAAGGAAGATTCCCATCGATCTAGAGCTTTTCAGAATGTGGTTTCTTCTACAAGTAGGAGTGTGGATAGTCTACAAGTGCAACAAGCCTAAAATCTCTTGAATCCACTGTGTGAATTAGGTAAAATTACAAACCCTAGTCTAGGACACTTAGGGTTAAATAACTTTTTATACACTGTATTTTAGAATGCAATTTTGTTCCCCATTGATGCTCTTCATGTTCTTTATTTATGTTTAAAATTTTATTGTGTTTTGTTAAGACATTTGAGAGAACAAATGAAAAAAAAACATTAAGGTTTTAGATCACGCCCTCTGTCCGATAAGGGAAGATCGTGACCGTTGATCTCGTGATCAACGGTCATGATCTCGTTGTTCTGCCATTTCGATCGACCACGAAGTGCAGTTCTGTGGATCCATCGCTCATCCAGCCAAATCACGACCATCCCTCTCATACCATGGAGGATAAAATGGTCCGAATTTGGATCCGACGTGGTTTTAGAGACAGGAATGATTTTCGCGCCGGGGCAATCATTGGCAATGATTGCCAAACCGCGTTCGTAGTTCCGGGACCCTATCAGTGCCCGTCGTGTGTCCCACTAAAGCCACCGCCAGATTTAATTAGGTTTTCTCTTTTTTAATTATTTTAAAAAACCTTTTTTAAATCAAATTTCTTTAAATATTAATTTAAAATTATTTTTAAATTATAAAAAAACAAATTATATATCTATTTTTCTTAGATAATTATTTTCTTTAATTTAAAAATAATATTGATTTACAATATTTATTATATTTTAAATTATTTTAATTAATAAATGATAATTACTTTAAATTAATAATTAAGTGCTTATATATTTAATTATTAATAAAAGAAAATATATATTTTCTAATAATTATATAATTATTATTTTTAAAACATTATAAAATATTAGAGGTTCTTTAACTAATTATTTAATTTTAAAAATTATGATTAATAATTATTATTTTAAGTATATTATAATTACTAAATAATTAAATACTTAAATATTTTGAATGATAATCAACTAAAATCAAAAATTACTTTTAACAATTATATAACTGTTATTTTAAAGTTATTTTAAAATTTCAAAGGCTTTATGTATTAATTTATTTTAATTTGATAATTATTTTTAATTACTTATTATTTTAAATTTTTTAAAAATATCTTTTAGTGTATTAAACTTTAATAATTTTCTATAAATTCATTTTAAATCTAATTCTATTATATAATACCTCGTTCTTTTTAGAAAATACGTACTTTCATTCAAAACTACTTTCAGATATAATAACTTATCTTTCTGTCTTATTTTCTATATTATTTAATTAGTTAGTTATTTAAATATTATTTAAATAATTAATATAGTAATTATTTTGAAATTATAAAATTATTTTCAAATCGTTTTGAGACCTCGTACGGGTGACCAATGAATCTCCCTTATATTTATTTATTATGAATTAATCTATTTTTAATTACAGTATTTTTCAAAAATTATATATTTATGAGTATTTTTAATATTTTAAAATTACCTATATATGTTAAATCCATAATTCTAGGAGATCCACTAATCAAGATTTTAAACATATGTTATGTTCATGGATAGCATTCATAGAGGGAAGCATTAGTGGGTGGTTGAGTCTCAATCATTCACTAATCACTTTGATAAGCGTGCTTAATTATTATTTTTATCATCTTTTGCATGTGTAGGATGCACGAGCACCTAGCTTAAGCCCTCCTAAATCTAAGGGCATGGCATGTTTACTATTTTTATGTACTCCTTGCATGTTTTCCTAAGGGTTAGTCTCAAATACTTGATTTAAACCCATATAACATAGCGACAACCTAAGGACAATAACTCAGGACTATTCTACCGAACTTACAAAAATTCTATGAGCTAGTATAAAATCCTGATTAATATGAAAACTCTAAACATCCAAACTTAGTGACATCCTAAACCTCCCAAAAGTTTCTAGGAATATTTGGGACCCTTTAAGACCTTTAATTAACAAACTCTAATTCACCCTTTAATCAGGTCCCAATAACTTCTAGAAATTATAATAAATCCATTTTAAATCAAAAATTGGCCATAATAGCTTGAACTCTCAAGAATTTGACCCTTAACCTTAGATAATTAGGGCTCCTTTATTGGACTTTAATCTGGACCTTAATTTAACTTTAACTAAAAATTACCATTTTGCCCTTATTAGATAATTAAAATTATTAAAAATTCCAAATTTTCCCCAAACACTTGGAAACATCTTCTTAGGTCATTTCTGACATTTAGGGGTGATTTCAATCAGTTTGGAGCTAATTTAGATCAAAACCATAAAATCACCCCTAATTAAACTTTTTTTAATTTATTCCTTAATTGCTCTAATTTTCTAAAATTCATATCTTTGCCTAGGAAACTCTAAATCTAGCAAACTCAAAGCCTAATTACTCATCTTAGGGTCTAATATTTAATTAAAATGTTATGAACCCCAAACCTTGCTTAATTCTTATAGTGATCTTTTGGACCCCCTTAGCATAATGTATAGGTGGACCCCGAGCCTCCTAAAATTCACTAATATAATTTAAACTCTAATTATTATTACCCTAATCATTAAAATGAATTAACAAATTAAATTAATTAAAATGGATCCTAATTTACTAATGTTTAAACTTTAAATAAAGTTTCATTTTTAGACCTTCAACAAACTTGAACATTATATAACTTGAACTAACTACCCAGCTTATGATCCATCCTAGCCACACAGGCCCTTACACACACGTAGAATTGTTTGCTATGGCACCACTTCTATACTTAGGCTAGTCCAGTGTTTACTTTTCTATCATGTGTCTGGTTTTCTGAGATTTTACTGCATGTTGTAAGCGAAATTGATGCTGTGTTTGCTTACTTTTATTGTATTATAGGAATTGATTTGATTATGCGTTAGATTTACCCATAAGTTAAGATCAATATTTTAATACTAGCAATATTTTTTGCAGGTGGCTATGCTCATGCAGCGCTAAATAAAAGGGGGGAAATAGTCATAATTTAAATACTAATGATGTCTTATGCAAGCACTTCAGAAATTACTCACCCCTTAGTAAATGAGGGCTAAATGAAAATCATAAATAATAATTGCTATAGGTGTTCTAGAGACTACTTAGCCCTCAAAAATAATTAAGAGAGTGGCTAAGTGTGACTAGCATGAGTACTTTTATTTTAAAATAAACTGCTTGAGATAATATATTAATTGTTTGGGATATTTTTTATTAGGATACCATTATAAAAGAGTCTAGAATTTACTAATTTCTATTAATATAATTACTTGTAATATTGGTTTGAGTTGTCAAAGTATTTTTGAGTTTTGAAAGTGTCTTTGAGTTGGGATTTTTTTATCCAACTCGAATTTCAAAAGAAGAATGCATCTTCAAGAGGGAGAGTCTTCTTCTATTTGGAAAAGGCAATACCCCTCTAAGGGAAAATTCAAACCTTGGAAGATGGCTTTTAGATATTCAAAGAGAAAAGGCAATACCCCTCTAAGGGAAAATTATCTCTTCATTCGGATATTCAAGCCACAATGAATCCAAGGAGTTTAAGGAGGAGAGATCCAAGAAGGCCAAGGAGAAGAAGTCCAAGAAGGTTGAAGAGCTAAAGACCCAATATCCTACTCAAAGTCATTTGCATTGTTCTTAGGTTTAAAAATCCAGGTTATTAGCAATAGTGCCCGGCCACTTTATTTTTTGTAGACCCTGGTTTGTAATTAAGGGCAGTTTGCTTATGATCATTTATTAATTTATTTAATTATTTTAATGTGTTTTATTTATAAATGATTTCCTCTATAATTGATTGTTTTTTTATTTTATTGGAGATATGCATGCCGCTTCTGTTTTAGCATGGATTTCATTAAGCTCTTTAAGGACTAAAAAACTTTTCTACTCATAACTAATGCTTAAAATTTTAAAAATTAAATAGCATAGAAACATAATTACCTAGGGAACTATCGGAATCATCTGGGGTCACATACATATTAAATGCATTCTTCTCTCTCCTTCTAATAAGACACCTCCCAGCCTGTGGGTAGAATCCGGATAATCTGGCCTATGAGGATGCAGTCTCGGACCTGGGGAGGCCTAGTCTTTTCTAAAAATTATTTTCTATAAGCTTATTTTTTTTAATCTAAAGCATACATGATTTAGACTTTCAACTAGCATGCATTATATTAGATACTAACTAATTTAAAATTTTAATTGCATTAGCTCTAAGAGCATTCATCTTACATAAGTACAAGGCCACTTAGGAGCTCTTTAGATGTCGGCCTTAACCTCCAAAAACTAAACTATCCATCTATCTTTTATAAATAATCGAACAGCATGATTTTAAATTGATTAGGTGGTTAGCTGGCTCCCCAATCCAAGCTAGGGTAAGTCTAGGTTTTACACTGCATTAGTTACGACACGGGTATTAGTGTTGTGCGTAGAACACTAAACCCAATTTATATTTATGATTCAATGCTACTACATTCGATCTCATAGTATGTATCATCGGTGGGTAAGTTTCCTTTTTTTTTTAATGACTATAAATCATGCTTATCCACGTCACATGGATGACGTCACTTCTATCGTTCACTTTTGTATGCTTAAGGTGCTTGATTATCTTTCTCCAGTTTCTCCTTAGTTTCTTAGTTCCCCCTGAATGTTGGTATAAACTATGCATGTTTACTAAGCCAAATCAGACCTTTCTTCCATTTAATTAGGAACTTCCTAGTCTCTACCCTCATGCCAATCTCATTCAAAAGGATAATGTATGATCATTAATCAAGAGTCTTCTTAGGCTTCAGCCTAAGATGTAATTAACCAAGGGAGCTTACGCCCATGAAAAACTAAATCCCACGTCAAATAAACTTTACTCAAGCAGATGTACCGAGTAGAGGAATCTCGTGACTGTGATCAGGCCATATATATTATTACCCATCGAGGTATGTAGGCGATAGTCGCTATCCTCTATGGTTAATTGTATGTATGGTCTAATCTGCCCTTCTATTGGCCTGTTTGCGAGGAGCGTGGAGGCCTATGATCGTCTCTATCCCTCGGGGTGGTGCGGTTGTATACCCCTCTGTACTCTGCAGTCGAACAGTATCCTTTCAGAGGTCCACACAATCATCTAAAGATTTGACTCCAAAAATAAAAGATGGCCACGAAAGCGAGCCAACTAATATATTCAACATTCATAGCTGAGAGATAGGTGTTGATATTATATAAATGTATTTTTTTCATTTGTGACATAAGAAACTTCTTATTTCTAGCCTTTCAATCTTTTTTATGTTAATGATATGACGAGTGGCAAACTTAAGGATGTCTTGATTTTAACCAAGTTCTTTATATGTGCAAAGGAGGGTCATGAAATGCCCATTTTAAAATTTTATCTACATTAGATTGTTCGTATGATGTATTGACCCAAACCATAAAATTTGGTAGGAGATGCTAAGAGAAATCTAACACATTCTAACTTGACTAGTATAAATCCTATGGTGTTGAGCTTTGATAGACGAATCCTAAGATCTAGTTTTGTAACGTTTCAAGTTCTCTTCCAACATTCATTATGAAAAAACTACATCCACATACAAAAAATAAGCTCATCCACAAGTTTTGTTTCATTTTATCAAAGTATATTTATATTGTAGTACATGGCTACATCTAGAACCTACATAATATAAGTGACAAATAAACTAGTCATGACTATACAAAAATTAAGAGAAAAATGCCAATAAACTCATATATGATCCTAAACTGGTAATTAACAATCTCTTTTTCCTTCTTAGATCCTAAAACCATAAGCAAAATCACAATGAATTACAATAGCTTAGCAAGCCACACAATCTGATCTAAATTTGCAAATTTTTATATTAAACCTTTTGGTGACTATTTAAAAGCAGTTAAATGCAATCTAATATATCATTATATGAAGAAATGTAATACGAGCATAACCGTTATCCAATTATTAAAAAATAATAATGAAAAATGAATAAATTATAATTCATATCATAGAGCAGTTCATATCACATTCTTTGGACCCAAACAGAATCTCAAAGGATTTGGCCCATTTTGACTCTCTTTTGTGCTTATAGAACTAGAACATGCCTGTAAGCACTAGAACACAGCTTATAGCCATCACAATATGCCTTATAAGCACTAGAAAATTTCCTTTCACAAAAAAAAAAAATCTCAAAGGATTCTAGCTCCTTATGATTCCAAGCATATGTTATTTAATCACATGTGCTAATTTTTTTATCATATTATAGTAGTTAAACCATAATTGAGCAAGTGTTAGAATTGGATAGTTTTCTCTAATGATATGCAAAAAAAATCCTACTAGGTAAAAGATGCACATTTTCAAAAAAATATAAATTTCCATGAATTATGTAAAATAATGTTTTGAAAGTTTATCATATTACAATACTGTTTTTTAGAGTCTATATAATTTTTTATTCAATAAAAAACTCATAAATTCGAAAACACCCATTTCAAAGTTTATAAAAAATACTCAAAATATTTGTAACCTCAATCTCTATAACATATAAAATGTTACGTTGTAAAAGTTTTACCACTGCGAAGTTCTCAACATTTTCTAACAAAAATAGAAATTTGATCAAAAAATTAGATAAAAACTTTGTATTTAAAAAAATTAAGATAGGCGTAATGTGATGTCTTGATCTTAGTAACTTTTTGATTGGACCGACCGCTAAAAATAACCCGAAGTAGCTAAAAAATTATCTTCTTCATCCTCAAATCTTGTTCTTGTGGCTTTTTCCTATTGTGCCAGAATAGGTCAATCCAAATGCTAAATCTGTAGGTCTCACAACTCTTCCCTCCCCAGAAAAATATCGTCCTCGATATTTTAAAACTTAGATCTCATATCACAAAAAAAAACCATAATACAGTTATTACATATCAGACATTTTTCAAATAGCTTTTCTTTTAGCCTTTTTCTTTCACTGAACTTTAAGCATAAGAATCTATTTACTCATTAGTTTTCTGAAATCATTGGCTAGAATCTTTTTTGGTTTTTCCATTTCACTCAGATTTATAAGTACCTCGTTGTCTTTGACAAATATTCTACTTCCAAAATTAGATATTTATTTTCTCAGAAGTGACACATGAAAAACATTATGAATTTCTTATATATGATATAATAACTATAATATTTAGGTGGTTTTCTTAATCCTTTCAATAACTTCAAATGGTCAACCATGCCTTGGACTCAACTTCTCATCCTTATCAAATATGTTAATACCTTTCATTAGCTTGATCTTCACATATATAAAATCTTCTACCTAAAATTTCACAACTCAATGCTTAGCATAAAAATTTGTCATTGGCTTTCTTGTATAACCTTCAATCTATCTTTAGTCAACCAAATATTTCCAATAGCATCATTAACTAAGGCTGACCCAATCAGATGTCTCTCACCCACCTCTATCAAAGTTGTAGAAGTCTTGCACTTCCTACCATACAAAGCTTTATATTGTGCCATACTGTTTTACAATCTATTCCAAACTTATTTCTCTGATACCATAAAAGCTTATCATAACCCAACTAGACAAAGATAGATCCTATCGTGTTGAGCTATGATAGGCAAATCCCAAGATCAAGTTTTGAAATATTTTAGATTCTCTTCTGACACATTTTAAATAAACTATAGAATATAGAGCTATTAAATATCCACATACTAAAAAATAAACTCATTCATAAAATTTCTTTTATTTTATCAAAATGCATCTACACTATAGTGGCTATAAGTAGAAGCTATATAACATAATTAAAGAATAAACTAGCCGTGAATGTATAAAAATTAAAAGTAAAATACTTATAAACTCATATGTGATCCTAAACTACTAATCAATAATCTCATTTCCCTTCCCATATCCTAAAAACTAGAAGCAAAATTATAATGAGCTACAATAACTCTACAGGCCATACAATCCAATCTAAATTTTAAAAATCTTTTACTAAACATTTTGATAAATATTTAAAAGTAGTTAAATACAATCTAATATATCACTATACTGACAAATATAATACAAGCATAGTGTTTTTCCAATTATAAAAAAATAATATTAAGCATATGAATAAATTATAATTCATATCAGAAAGTCATTCATATCACATTCCTCAAACCCTTACATAATCTCAAAGTATTCTTACCCCTTATGATTCCTTTTCATGCTTATATCACCAGAACATGCCTGTAAGCACCAAAATATGGCTTATAACTATCAAAATATGCCTTATAAGTACTAGAATATTCCCAGATATAGATAAAACTTAAAGGATTCTAGCCCCTTTTGACTCCTATCAGATATTATTTAATCACATATACAAATTTTTCATCAACCATATTACAGTGGTTAAAGCATAATTGAGAATGTATCAGAATTACACAATTCTCTCTAATGGTAAGGAATAGAAAATCCTACTAGGAAAAAGTGCATATTTTTAGAAAATAATCAAATTACCATACATTGTATAAAATAATATTTTAAAGCTTTTATCATATTATAACACTATTTTTTAGAATCTAGATGATTTTATATTTAATAAAAATCCCACAAATTTTGAAGCCCTTGTAATAAAATTTAAAGAAAAACTCAAAATATTTGTAATAACAATCTCTATAATATATAGAAAGTTACAATGTAAAATTTTTACCAATATAAAATTATCAGCATTTTTTGCTAATAGAAACAGAAATTTGATAAAAAAATTAGATAAATCTTCAATTTTTTTAAGATCGAGATAGGCATAATATGACCTATATTGATGTCCAGTTAGATAAAAACTTTAAATTTTTTCATGGTAATATCGATGTTCTTATTTTGCATAATGAAGATAATTTTTCTCATAAAGATCCTACCACCATTTTGTGAATGTAGGTAACATATTCAAGTATAAATCAAGCATATCTTCTTCTCTGAACCTTGATCAAGGAAAATTACCGGAATGCCCAATTGGATTATTCTGATATGGAGTGTCATGGTGAATAGTCTGATTCTATTTGGTAGGAGGGGAAATTCATTCAGATATGGAAGTTAACCTTCCTTCAACTTTTGAATATAAAACTAATTTTATGCATGAAACTTTGAGTGATTTTAAAGTTTTTACTTATAAAATAAACACAAAAAGAAAAAGTTCAAAGATCTTACTCCTCATTCTAGGCTCACTAGAGTTAAAGCTGCTTCCTTATATATTAGATCATGAATAATTGTATACTTTGGAATATTAGGGGTGTTTGGAATCTTAACTCTCACTTTCATATTAATAATTTGTGTAGGTTTCATAATATCTCTTTTCTTGCTCTATTAGAATAAATGATTGATGTGTCCAAACTTCCTTTTTGTCAAAGGCAACTTGGTTTTGATAGTTCTTTTGTTAATGCCAATGGAAAATTTTGTCTTTTTGGAAAAGTAATATTAACCTCACTATCATTGGTGATTTTGGGCAAGTGGTGCATTGCTTAATTTTTATCTGTCTTAAACTTTTCTATGAGAGGATATATTATCTATATTAATACTACTAGAGCTAGAAGGTTTCCTCTATAGCTGCATTAAGTGTATTTGGATCATACTTATGCTGGTCCTTTTTTTGTTGGAGGGAATTTTAATATTATTTTTAATGTGGATGAGAGATTTGGTGGATCTTCTTCAGATCTAAGTGTTTTGGATGACTTTAAAATATGATCTTAAATTGTCTTTTGTCTTACATAGGCTTCTATGGTCCCAAAATTCACTTGGGATAGTTAGAGGTTGTGGAAGAGGTTTAATAGGATCTTATTTAATAATGATTGGTTGTTTTTATATCCTAATACTAAAGTGGAACATCATAATATAATATCTTTCGATCATTCTCCACTTCGTATAAGTATATGTCAAAGAAGCATCCCTTCTTTCACACTTGTTAGATTCCAAAATATGTGCTTACTCTCTTCTACATTCTTTGAGGTTTTTCAATCTAATTGGGTGGGTCCTATCTCTTTCTATGATGGTTCTAATGATACAATATCCTTTGCTCTTAAACTTAAGAGACTTAAAAAAAAATTTAGTAGTTGGAATAAGAATATTTTTTAAAACTTTGTAAAAGAAGAAAATAAGGTGATCCATTTGGAGGATATTCTTATCAACCATCATTGTGAATCTAATAAGAACAATCTCATTCAGGCCAAAAACATTCTTATTGATCTATAACTCAAAGAGGAGGAATTTTGGAATTAAAGGGAAAAATCTAAACATAATTTTGAAGGAGATAGGAATACTAAATATTTTCATGCTTTAGCTTCTTTTAAAAAAGCTAAATCTTTTATCAAAAAATAAAATTGGACTATGGCATTAAAGAAATGATTGCAAGCATAATGATATTAAAATGTATGCTCAGATGATTATTATTCTCCTGAAAAATAAAATTCAGGTATTATTTCATGATAATTTATTGGAATATAATCTTACGAGTAATGCATCTAATAGTGGCGTTCCAAATGCCATTTATTGGATTAAGCTAGTGTTGAAGCAATTCAAGTTAAATATGGATGGCTCGGTTTCTTATATTGGTGCTAGTTATGAAGGGTATTATTCATGATTATCATGGTAATTTTGTGATGGCCTTTTCCAAATACCTCCTTATTTTATTTATTTCATAAAATTATGATTATTTTGAATCAGTTTGTTTACAAAATCTCTAATATTTGGAGGGAATGAAATTGTGTTATTGATTTATTTGCTAAGAAAGGCCCTATTATTTCTGATTCAATTACTTTTCATAACTTTAAAGAGCTTCTTGTCATGAAAGGGGTGTTAAGGCTTTGTAGGATGGGCTTCCCCAATATTAGAAAGGTTGTCAAACTATCTTGTCTCCTTTTGTTTTCAAATTAATGGTTCTTGTGGCTGGGGTGTTCTTATGGATTTGGTGTTAGCTAGAGTTTGATTGTTTTTAGCATCGGTTGTTGTGGGGCTTTGTATAGTGGTCTCTATGGATCCTAGGAGGCTATTTTGTTTTATGATTTATAGACCTAGTATCTTTAGGTTCATTGTTGTCTTCTCTGGTTGGTGATCATAAGATTCTAGGGTTTTCTTGAGGTTTAAGTGGTGCTTTATTTTTGTTAGGTGCATTATGGAAGTGGTTTAGTTTTGTGGAGATTTTAGTTTGAGTTTTCTTTATGTTTAACTGGAGATTTTTTTTTTTTTGGTGCATTATGGAAGTGGTTTGGTTTTGTGGAGTTTTAAGTTTTGGTTTTTTTAGTGGCTGGGAGGTCCTATGTTTTGGTAGGTTTATTATTATTTTGGTGTTTTTGTGTGTGTGAGGAGGGGGTGGGGGCCTTTATCCTGGTGTTCCTGTGGATATACCTTGTGTTCTTTGATTACATTTTTTAGGGGTGTGGTCTTTGTTGAGGTTTCATTGCAGGTTCAGGTTTTATCTGAGATCCTATTTTATTTTGAGTTTTTTGAGTGAATTGTATTTTGTGGTCTAATTTAGGACCATTCTGACCTTTTATGGATATAAACATCATTTTTTTTTTTATTGTGTTTATGTTGCTTTGTCGATGTTTGTTGGCACTTTTTTCAAGTTTTGTTGATTGGTTATTGTTTCCTTACGACTTATCATCTATGTCTGATGTCTATGACTTTTGGTACAGCTGATGCTTATCAAGGGGATCATGATTATGGATCTATTGTTGGAGGTTTTACTTATTTCTCATTCAATTGTTAGTTTTGCTCTTTTTCCATGGGTTTCCTCTTTTTTGCAGGTATTATTGATGATACCTAAATGGGCTTCAAAGTTTATTTGAGCTTGGGCTTTATTTTGTGGTGATGGCTCCTTGCCTCCATTTTCTCTTTCTTTTTTCTTGTAATTAGAAGCAATCATTGCCTCCTTAGAGTTAGTTTAGTTTTGATTGTAGCACTTTAAGCATTAGAGAGCATTTAATCCCTTTAAGGACTTGTAATGTTTTTTTATGAATTAACTCGTTAGCCCATAATTGGGTTTTAACCAAAATAAATAAATTTGTAGAGATCATAATGACTAATATTAACTAGGATTTCCTAATGGCTAAGATGAAATATGATTTTCTCATAAGTTCATTTACAACATATTGATGAAATTTTGAGGCACAATCAATAGTAATGATAGTGATACAATGGAAAACATCGTGCATAGTTTAAGATGTCTAACTATAATATTAAAATCAGGGCTCTATTTAAGATAGTTATCTTACTATTTTATTTTTCAAATCGCAACCATAGTTCTATTTTGGCTATGGCTTTCTTTCTATTTTATCATTGCTTTCTAGAAATTTATGTTATGGGAAACTGCTTTTTCAACCAACTAATGTGTAGTATCTTTAAGAAAGAAAATTTTCATTTTTTTAAAAGAATATATTATAATATCTATAATAAATCTCAAAATTTTACTTTTTCGACAATAACATCACAAATACCGTTACAAGAACCCAAGTAAAAACTAGTTGAATTTTTTATTAAACTAAGGAACCGGCAAAATTGCTGATTTTAAAAGAAATGTCCAGCTCTTATTTCAATAAATCAGAGCCATCCATGGAAGATCTAACTACTAAAACTTAGTAATGAGAAATCTAATTAATTAAATGAATGTCCTAATTCTTTCATTCTAGTTTCCTCTCCCATAATGTTAACTCATGAAGCTACCTCTCTCATCTCTGTCCTCGACATTTCGAAGCGTTGTTGTTCATAGTCTTTATGAGCTAGTAAACCAAAATCTCTTCTTTTCTCTATTCTCTTTGTTCAATCAAAAACAAGAGTTGCTGGAGTTGGGTTTGAGATTTTGAAGGATGGGAACCCTTAAGACACTACAGGAAAACTCGTTATTACAGTCAGATTTTTCAACAAAGAAAAGATGTTGGAAAATGTGATGGCAGAACAAGCGAAATATACGCTGGTATATTTTTGGCATATGTTCTAGTGAAATTTCTATCGTATGAATACTAGCACAGATTTAGCCGACTTCTCGCCAAAAAATATAAATTTTCTGGCAAAAATTTTGCTGGTTTTCACTGGACGAATTACCAATGAAAATTGCACCGACTTACTTAAACTCGATGAATTTGTACCAATGCATTTTCCATTGGTGATCTTACCAATGAACAATCTGCCATAACATGTAATGAAAAGGGCCCTATTTCGGCCCCTCCATCTTCTTTCTTCTCATTCTTGTCATTTCTTTGCATCGCCTAGCAGCCCCACACGTAAATGGACTATCGTCGACTCAGCCGAACATGAATGCGACCGGGCTCTTGCCAACTCGTCGAAACCTGAAGGCAACCGGACCATGCCGACTCCACCAAACCCCAAACATGATCGAATCCTCGCCACTTCCATCGAACCTCGAACGCGATCGAACCCTCGCCAACTTCGCTAAACTTGCACCATTCTTCACTTAGCTTAGCTCACATCCGAGAGCTGCCCCGAACGAGAACTCCCTCATTGACTTTTATGCCTTCATGTGATCATTCATATCTAAACCAATCGATATCTTAATGAGATATTTCGTGCATGCATAACAAAGAACAAATGAACTATCATAGGCATGTTGTTTAGCAATTTTTTATCTTGATTTTATAAAAAATTTAAAATAAAATGTCTATTTCTAAATACTTTTTATTTTTTATCCTAATTGTATACTTTAACTTAAATTTCTTTATATTTTGAGTGCAAAATTATTGTCTACTATTTAAGGAGTCTAAGGACTAAGCTTGATAATTATATTAGTGTTGCATTATGTTTATCATGATTATTCCCATGCTCTTGTTTGCTTGCACTTGCACTGGGTATGCCCGTGCTTAGCATCTTACATGGCATGTCTGTCGTGCACATAGTTGTACATCCCATTTATGAGTTATGAGTTTGCTGCTTATGACTTCTGCTGGCTTTGAGCTTTAAATTTGCAACCATCATGATAGCATTCGACTGCATAGTTTAAGCTCAATTTTCTACATAGTGTTGACTATGTCAATGTGCCCTTCACTCGTGTAAATTTGTCGATGTGTCAATATGTCATGATTATGATTCTTGTATGATGAACACCTAGACTTTCACAACATGCTTGTACGAGTTAATGGTTATTTGGTCACATAAAACGACGGCCTTTCGATCACTCTAAGACTATTTGTATTTTTCCTAAATGAAGGATGGTTTGGTCACATTATCTAATATATCCATATTATATTTAGGTTATATTATGTATATCATAACTTAAAGAAATTGGATGTATAGTAGATTGGTGTAAGGATGAAAGACATTAACAGATGAGTTCATTAAATTGGTGAATTTTTTCATTCAAACATCTTCTCAACTAGCCAGCTTCATCTCAAATGAAAAGTTTTATTGCATATATTCTAAACATAAAAATCAAGTGCACCTAAGCCCAGATGATGTAACTATTAATCTACACAATCGAGGCTTCATGCCAGAGTATTAGTATTGGATTTCTCATTGTGAGTATGAATCACATTTTGATTCTTGATGCGGCCAGTCGATATGTGCTAATATAGCTAAGGAAGAAAATATACGACCTGATCTTAAGGACTTAATTCATGATGCAACTAGAGCATAATTTGAACAATAAACAGAAGTGTCACTTAATAAGGAGACACTAAATTTATATGATTTATTGCTTGTTTCCCAACAACCAATATGGAATGAGTACACCACTCTCTCAGAGCTATCCATTGTTGTTAAGATGTTAAGTATTAAGGCAGAATATATTATTCCCCGTGAATGTTTTAATAAATTCATTGGACTACTTAAAAAAATTAATCTAATAGTTAGCATAATTCCAATATATTTATATTGGACTAAGAATTTGGTTTCCAAGCTTGATTTGACATACACAAAAATAGATTATTGTATCAATAGATTCATGTTATTCTATAAAGATGATTAACCAGATATTGCATATCATTAATGTAATGCGTCATGATTTAAATCAAAATCTATCATGAAAAAAAAGCTAAAGGAAGTATAAGCCAGTAGGCTATTTTACTTACCCAAAATTTCTAGACTACAACGGTTATATGCATCCATGAGATCTGCTGCACATATAATTTTATTACATATCTCACAAGAAGATTTTATTACACATCTGTCAGAAACAGATGTCTAAAAACACTTTGATCATATGCATCCCACCTTCACCTCAGAATTAAGAAATATTAGATTAGGTTTATGCGTAGATGATTTTACTCTATTTAGTCAGTTTGCTTCATCTTGCTCATGCTGGTCTGTGATACTTACTCCATATAATCTTCCATCAGAGTTGTGTATGACAACTCCTTACATGTTTCTGATGCTTATCATTCTAGGGCCACATGATCAAGTGAAGGTTCTTCTGGTGGAGAATATTCTGACTATCGTACTTGGTCGCAAGCGGTAAGAGGAATGCAGCATGGCAAAGTATAAAGTTTAGGCTCATAAGCCTATGCATACGAGGGGAAGACATCTAGTGGCTCCAATTTCTCAACAAATACCTATGAGTTTTAACATACCCAACAAATAGTTGCCCTTACAACCGAGCTAGAGCACGTAAAGAAAGCACAAACTGACTGACAGATGTAGATACAGCAGCAGATGGATATGCAGCGACAGATGCAAATGCAGCAAACTCAAATATTAGAGGAAATGCAAAAGATGAGGGAGCAGATGAGTGTGAGGAATACAACATCAGCATAGGAGGAGACTGAATCAAAGTAGATGTTATTTATTTTAATGAAGTGGATATCTATAATTATGTATTTTTTGACATGTTTACTTGTTGTTTGGACATTTTGAGTTTTTTATTATTGCATATTTGTTGATGATATTCTTCTTATTTTTGTTATTGTGCACATATTTATGTTCAATAATTTGGTGATGTTCTTAATTAGAGGTGGATGTTTGAATGTATATAGTATTGCATTTCTTTCTATGCATGTTGTATTGTGGAAATTAGTTTCAAAAGAAAGAATGTTTTTTTTTTTTTTTATGCTACAGGTTTCCAACGGATTATCCTCCAGAACAACTGCCAGTAATACGATAAGATGGATATAAAATGACATTTTCAGCATATATTTCTGCAGGAAGTTCCAGCGGAATTTTGACGGTAAAGTATGTCGATACTAGTTCGGCGACTTTAGGCAGCAAATTATCTGCCAGTAATGCCGGCGTAATTTGTCGGAATTGCCGGCGGAAACTACGTCGGAATATGCCACCAAAACGACGCCAATTTCCTGTAATATTTTCGTCGAAATTACGCCGGAAACACAGTTGGCAACATTTCCGACAAAAAAATTTCGTCGATTTAGACTTCCTGACATGCGGATTACCATCGAATCATTTTTCGTTGGAATTTTGCCATAAAGCTCATATTTCAAGCGGATTTCGATTATTACCGGCGGATTTAGTCTGCCGGTAACAAGACATTTTCCTGTAGTAAGAGGAGCCATCTTCGCTTGCAGCTCTAGAGGGATAGTTTATTTGAGTAAAGGAAGATGAAGTCACTCGTTGCTTTCATTTATGTTCATCTCCTTTCTTCCCAGTTTGCCTCAAATGAATTATAATGAATGGCAATGGCTTTCAATACATAGAATTACTTCTAAAGAAACAGATAAAAGTTAAGGACCTCAAATATAAAACAAGCTGAAGCGCCTAACCAATAAAACCTCACAAGGAATAAATATCAAACATAAATTTCATGAGATGTATGTTTAAGACAAATTTGCACCTGTTCATCAACTTGAAATAATATTTAACAAGCTGAAATAAAATCAAAACCATTGCCATGCAAATCAATTAGATAAAAGTTTAGAAAAAGCAAAGCAGATAAAAAATTTTACCAAATGAGGCCAAAAATTATAATGAACAGAGTAATTTTCCATACAACTTTGAAAATTGTTTCATCACAGATTTAGCAAAGTTAGAATACTTAATATTTTTTAAATTTTAAAATATGTCATTTTAATTAATTATGTGAGTTTTATGTTTCATAATTTTTAATTATGTTTAATTTTTTATCACATATTTGAAATTATAGCATCATTATTGTATAAATTTATTAATTTTTTAGTAAAACTAGTATTTATTACATTATCCGACGGTTGAACCCCAGTCAAATCGTAGACCTCTCCTTCTTCTTATTCGTTGTCCGATTAGATTTTCACAACTTTGAAATAGTCTTAAAAGAGATTTTTTTATATTGTTCTTATGTATAAACTTTGTTATTTATTTATTATTAAAAATTTGGTCTCTGATTTCAAGTTATTTTGGTATTTTTTTTCCTTGCCACCTCCTTTAAATCCTTGTTCCATCACTTAGGCTTCGTTTGGGACAGCTGTCTTCCTACTTCTTAAAGCGGCTTTCTAGTACAAAAATTTTAAGTTTTGTACTAAAAAGTTACTTTAAGAAGCATGAAGAAAGCCGTCCCAAACAAAGCCTTAGTTGATAGTCAATGCTCCTAACCAATAGATCAAGATGAGCTATGTTTTCTGGGGGCAGCTTTCTTACTGCTTTGCTTTTCAGATCACAATCATAATTTTTATTTAGCCACTATTTTTTTATTTCTTTCAAGAAATTTTTGTGCTAGAAAGTTATTTTTAACATCAATTTCCAAATAATTTAGTTTCTACACAGCAGCTTTATAATCACCTTTCTAAAAAACTGCAGCTGTACCAAATGGACCCACCAGGTGCAGCCCCAAACTGTGACAAATTTATTTATTTTTTTTTTATTAGCACTTTGCCGATCTCAAAATTTTCTTGTGACAGAATTTAAGAACCGGGTTTATGAATCACATTAACAACAACCGGTCGAAAAAGATTGGATCCTATGATGACAAGTAATTCTATGTATGTTACTTCAACAACAAAGTATTCTTCATTGAGAGATTCGGCTCATGTTGCGTTGTTGGTGCATGCAATTGATTTGTCTTCTCATAGTTTTGTTTTGTATTGCAGCCTTCAAGATCTGCATGCTGCATTTCTCTGATGTCTATTCTTGAAGATGCCAAATAACATGATTAATTATTCTGTACGGACACGAACGTTGTTTAGATACCAATCAGAATGTGTGACGTCATCCCTTCGTTGTGTACCGCTGCTCGGTACCGTTGATATGGTTGCACCTGATTCACCTTCGAATGTAGAGCTGCATCCGGCTTCCGCACAGAATAACTCACGAACTGCAAAGCCATAAAATAGAAGCAACAAAAAAGTTATTCCAAATATATCCTTAATTAAAATTGAAGAAGTTAAGATAATTTTTATGTGGGAAATTTACTCAAAATTGATCATAAAATTAAAAGGTTTTAATATATTAAACTTCTATATTTATTTTGAATTTGTTACAAATGATTATAATGTAAAGCAAATCTATAAAATAAAATTGATTAATTTTATTGTGCAAATATTATTGCAATAATTATTAAATAGAAACAATCTACTAATAGTTTTGAATTTATTATAAAATTGACCTTAAATTTAATATTAAAAAATAGGAGCACACATGAATTTTTGTCCATATAATTAATTTTGTCTTCTTTGACTCTTAGGCTTCGTTTGAGATTCTATTCTTACTACTTTCTAAAGCAGCTTTTTAGTATAATATTTTCTTAAAATAGAAATGTTTATACTTAAAGGCTTGATTAGAAAGCAGCAAGAAAGTTGTTACAAATAAAAATTTATTATAAAATAATAAAAAAATAATAATTCATGTAGCTAACCTCACATCGGAGATAAAAGATTGATGTTATTATTAGTGCTTCTAATTACTCATATTAAGCAATTAAAAAGTTATTAGAAAATCAACTTAGGCTTTATTTGGGACGACTTTTTATTGCTTTTTAAAACAAAGTTTTAGTAAAAAAATTAAAAATTTTGTTCTAAAACTTTATTTTAAAAAACAAAAAAAAAATTATCACAAACAAAATCTTTATCTTCCAATTAACCAAAATTGAGTTCATGACGATGGATGTATAATGTGCGAGTGCACATTAATTGAATTGATAAAGATCTTAATATTTATTATAAACATCTTACATAAAATAAACAAAAACTGGATAAGAATAAATATATTTAAATTTTTTTCGGATTAACATATTATAAATTTGAGATTTTTACATACATAACACTTAAAAGTTTCTTATTTACTCATCTAACATCTAAACTTGACTATTTACACACATACCACCTAAAACTTATTTAACTTTCTAAAATACCATTCTGTTTCATCTCCGTCAAAATCCTCCTGTGAGCCCTCGCGCTCTCATTCGCACACAAGAACCGATCCACAGGTCCTCTCCCATCTCCTCCTATTCGTGAAAACTGTCCGCTTGGAGTAAAGTATCACGCTTCAGTTTCCCATTTTTGAAGTCTGGGATGAAGATGATCCATAATCCGTCATTCACTGATTTATTGTCGTCGATGGAGGTTGAAGTGTTGAAGAAAAATTGTAGGATTGACTGCGGATTGACTGGAGGTATGTGGGAATAACTCTTTTGACGCCGGGTTGTGGGATTGACGCCGGAAAATTCTGGAGGCACAGATATCTCTATAATCTGGCATTCTGTTTTTTTCTTTTGAATGCCTACAGATTTTTGGGATTTTGCTTTATGTTGGAATAGAATCAATTAAGTTCTGTTTTGCCTTTTTTAATTAGATACCGATTTTGGGAATTTAAATTATGCTGTAATATAGCTATACATGTTCTTTTTTTCCTTTTAAATGAATTATGTTGGAATAGAGCAATTTATGCTCTGTCTTTGTCTTTTGAGCAATACAATTGTTACACTCATTTGTAATTACATTTGAGTACGGTGAAGTCCGGTGAAGCATCATCTGCTAACAATCCTATGGAGATATGTGGGAATCACGTTATTTTAATGGATGCGGATTCGAGTGTTTGTGTGTCGGAATTGTGCGGGAAAGTTTCTGGGAAATGATTGCAAGAGGTGCTTTCCGATCCCAATCCTCCTAAAGAGCTGAATTCATCTTTCTGCACTTCAGATGTTCGGATAAAGGTGGCTGAAGGCGAGAGGGAGCAGGCGTAGGTTTTCACGAACAAAAAGATGAATTTCACGCGCGATCCGGCTGGTTTTGACGGAGAGGAATACGGAATGGTATTTTCGAAAGTCAAATAAGTTTTAGGTGGTAGGTGTGTAAATAGGAAACTTTAAATGTTAGATGAGTAAATAACAAATTTTTAAGTATTATGCATGTAAAAATCCCTATAAATTTTAATGATTTCTTACCGTCACAAAATAAAAAAATCTTTTACATTACGATTAATGAATTTAAATTTTAATTCTCACAATTTCCAAGAAAATATTCCAGTAGATGCCGAGGACTGTCTGGTCTTTTCGTACATGTATGAGCACGGTGAAAATAGTTAGCCGGAATTCACGGGAATAAAAGTACTGAACATATAGTGTGGGTCCGCCCGGTCCGATTTCCTTGACTCAGTGTCAACGCGGTCGCCGACATGTGGATCCGAGGCAGAGGTGAGAATCATAATATCTTCAATAAGGCGGGGTCTTTATGATAAACTCACTTCCCAATCTATGGTGAGCGTGATATAGCTCGCCAATAAGTCTGGGAGGTCAATCACAACATGTCACGTCATCGGATACATAATAGTATCAAACATCGATAGCGAGCAAAAAAATTATGCGGAGCATTATGATTATTAATCTCCGGACGGCGTCTGGTGCCCGCATAGAATAATTTTTTATTAAGAAAATTCAGTTTTATTTTTTCTTGAATAAAATATTCCGATCTTGGTAACATTTTGTGAGCAATATTAAAAGATAAAAACTCTAAATTTTTCATTTAAGATGTAAGAAAAATTATGAAATTTATATACATAGCACTCAAAATTATTTAATCAATATTAAAGTTTTTACTATTTACATAATTTAATATTTTGTTAATTGAGTTAAAAAAGCTCTTAATGCGAATAGGTTGTTGCAATGAGGTCTCATGCAAAGTCTTATATGGGGTCCTGGTTGGGTACCCATTAGGTACCCATGCTTTACTCGAACGGTCTTCGCTCACCCATTATGACTTTTGGGATGTCGTACCCACCTAATTTGAATGAAAACAAGGTGAAGTCGCTTTGAGCACCAACCCCCTCCTTCCCCAGAACTTTTATTTGGTCCGGTGAACGTATGTTCCTCTACGTTCGGCCACTAATGTATTAGCGCCACGTAGCAGGAAGAAAAGACGCCGACCCGATCAACTGTTTTTTGGGTTCTCGCACGTGCGTTTTTTTAAATCCTTAACGAGCCGAACAACATCCCATCACCTTTTGGATATATTTCAAATACCTTGCAATACCGAGCAAATACCGAGTTGTACCTAGTTTTTCCTAGCAATACCGAGCAAATCCCTAGCAATACCGAGCAAATCCTGAGCAAATACTAAGTTGTATCGAGTTATACCGAGTTGTACTGAGTTTTTTCTAGCAATACTGAGCAAATATCTAGCAATACCGAGCAAATCCTGAGCAAATACTAAGTTGTACTGAGTTGTACCGAGTTGTACAGAGTTTTTTCTAGCAATACCGAGCAAATACCTAGCAATACCGAGCAAATCCTTAGCAATACCGAGCAAATCCTTAGCAAATACTGAGTTGTACCGAGTTGTACTGAGTTTTTTCTAGCAATACCGAGCAAATACCTTGCAATACCGAGCAAATCTCTAGCAATACCGAGCAAATCCTGAGCAAATACCAAGTTGTACCGAGTTGTACCGAGTTGTAAAAAACTCGGTACAACTCGGTATTTGCATGATATTGGTCTTCACAGAGCTGTATTTCTCATTTTTGCAAAGCAATACCTAGCAAATACCGAACATAGCATTTCCGAGTTCCGCTCCGGGTCAAGTCGTCGGGTCGCGCGGTTTAGAGTAAGAGCACGTGGCGACATGTTATTGGCGGCCGAACGTAACTCTACGTCAGGTCAGAGGACGTAATAATTGTTCTCTTCCCCATGTGACTTCCACCAGAGAAATTATTTTGTGCGGAGACCGAATGCAGAACGTCATTTGGAGGCCAACTAGAATGCGCCACATTAGCAATATCGAGCCGCAGTACCGAGCAAGGGGTGATGTGGCACATTCTGATTGATCTCCGGATGACGTTCAGCATCCGCATAGAATAATTAAACACCTACAAGCAGAGCATTAGGATTTCATTAGGAAGGGCAACGATGGGACT
The DNA here is from genome assembly GCA_016618105.1 of Dendrobium huoshanense. NCBI lineage: Eukaryota > Viridiplantae > Streptophyta > Magnoliopsida > Asparagales > Orchidaceae > Dendrobium > Dendrobium huoshanense. The sequence goes on along the minus strand of CM028347.1, from coordinate 71,221,583 downwards.
GACGGCGAGCGAAGATGGCAATAAGGATCGGAGATGAGCGATGGGAGAGATGGGATCAATGACGTGCGAAAGTTGTAATAGGAACAAAGACTTGCAAAGCTCAACGATGAATAAATTCACACTAGGATCTCGTGGGAGCATCAAATGGACCCTATCTGCAAATTTTATTATTAAAAGTTTTAACTTTTAAGAGTCATGTAAATAAATAGCAAAATTTATGGGTTAAATGTGTAAAATAAAACGTTTTAGATGATAGGTCCGTTAATCAACGAAAAAATATGTCAAAATATATAATCTAATACTATTTGTATTATGATCAATTTAAAATTTATTAAATCTTTTTTAGAATTAATATTATATATGAAGAATTTGTATTATGTTTGATACGTCATGCAAAAAATTATCTTGATTGGGCACGAATCTCGAGGCAAAAATCAGTTCGGAAACTTCAACAATTAATTTCGGGAGCATATGAACTCCGATTTCAGCGAGCTTATAATCAAACTGAGCGTCTCAGAAATACGAACCCAACGACACCAAGATCAACCCAATCTGAGTCCAAATGAGTCCAAATCAAGGGTTCAAAGCGCTGTTGGAAGGTTCAAACCGCAATTTGAGTTACCAAACGATCTTCGATTTTGACGAGCTTATACTCGAATCGAACGGCTCGGCGAGACAAATCCAACGAGCCCAAGATCATCAAATTCCGACATCATTAAGGTCTTCAAATGATCAACGAACGGTGTATGATCAAAGGATTCAATATCGGCCGTCCATTCAAACCACTCTCAATTCACCCCTGATCTCACGCCTATTTACGGGTCATGCCACTCCAGAAAAAACTATAAATAGAGCCCTCATTCTATACCAAAGGGGGGAAGGGAAGAAGAAGAAGAGGAGAAAGGGGAAAAGGAGATTCCTCACCTCCTCGACCACCGCCGGAGCTCTTCCTACCGCCGAAAGACGCCGGAACTCTGCCGGATTTTCAGGAAACGCCGGGAATTCTGCACAACTTCCACGTGATGCTGAAATTCTTCTCAATTTGCAACAGAGTTCCCTTCTGATGCTGAAACTCCACCCAAGGGAAGCCGGAGTTCTCCTTTATCAACAACAGACGTCGGACTTCTACCCGACGTCGAACCTTCACTCTTCGCTAAGTTTCTACCCGACGCCGGACTTCTAATGGTTATCGGACTTCACTAGACGTCTACGCAAAGACGGATTTCTTTCCATTGCTGGACTTCTACCTGACGCTGTCATACTGATCTTCGTCGTCAGACTATAGTCCTTCCGACCTCTGTCGCCAGCCGACTATGGTCCTCCTGACTTACGTCGCCCGCCGACTATAGTCTTTCCGACATCCATCGCCCGTTGAATACGGTCCTCCTGACTTATGTCGCCCGCCGACTACAGTCTTTTCGACCTCCGTCGCCCGCCGACTACGGTCCTCCTGACTTACGTCTCCCGCCGACTACAGTCCTCCGTCGCCAGCCGACTACGGTCCTCCTGACTTACGTCTCCCGCCGACTACAGTCCTCCGTCGCCAGCTGGCTACGATCCTCCTGACCTACGTCGCCCGCCGACTGCAGTCCTTCTAACAAAGCGAACATGTCAATAGTGATTCTTTGTATTTGCATCATATAATGTACTCCATAAGATGTACATCAAGCTAAGACCTTCCACCAAGGAAGGGCCTCATTTGTAATCGACTGCAATACTAGTGGATTCGTTCAAACTGGGTTAGGCCCCGTGGTTTTTTCCCCTTTTACAGGGGTTTTCCACGTAAAAATCTTGTTGTCTCATAAATGCTAGACCCTCTCTCTCCTTATCTGATTGCGTGCCGGATTTTCGTACAATGTTTTCCATATCTCAATGCTCAGAAAGTGGGTTACAGATAAAAGTCAAAAGATTCCTCAGAAAGATATCGAACTTCAAAAAGGTTTGACTTATATTGAAGAACCTGAAATGATATTGGATAGAGATGTTTGTAAAATGAGAACCAGAATGATTCCTTTTGTAAAGGTGAAATGGAAGCATAGATCAATAAAGCATGCTACTTGGGAAAGGTAAGCATAATTGAAACAGAAGTTTCCTCACTTGTTTGAAAAAGTATGAAATGTTGAATTTTGGGGACGAAATTTTTTAAAGGAGGGAAGATTTGTGAGAACCAAAAAGATCAGGTATTTATCTAAATATCAACTAATTTATTTCAGTGTTTAGATAAATAGATTTATGTTATGGATAATTATTAGAATAACTTAAATCAAAATAATAATTATGAAGGGATGTATTAGAAGAGGCTTTTGGTGAGTGGTTAAAAGGTGGGACCCACTTCTCATTGCTCTTATCATCATAACCGTGGATAACTCAGAGAAAAGGCTTTGCTAGGGAAAAGGTTCGGTTCAGTATACAGAACTTTCGTGAGGTTTGCTTCTACCAGGAATCCTGAAATTCCTGTTCATTTATTCGGACAGAAGATTACAGGCGATGATAGAAGGGCTCAACATTGTTTCTCCCGGGACTGTAGCAAGAGACGCAGAAATGTAAAGGAATTTGCAGGAATTCCTGTAGCAAAAGGCGGAAGTTTTGGGTAGCGACAGCAGGTTTTCTGGTGGAGAAGTTCAGCATTTTGGTGACGAATTTTGGCATAGTTCAGTAACAAATTGATGCAGGTATTACCATAGTATTACTATAGTATTAAAAGGAGATTAGTAAAAGTTTTAATCAAGATTTAAATAGAATTAATATGGAAGTTTGTGATAATCTGTAGTTGATTTAAAGGCGAGTAAATTGAGGACATAGTAAAGGAAGCTTAAGAGAGGAAAATTTAAAAGAAGAAGGATAGAAGATTTGAAATAAAGGTATGAATTCTAATATCTTCCCTCATCTTTTATACTACAATTCAGTAAAGTTCTTACATAAATAGTAAATTATGGTGTTAAAGATTGATCTAGTCATATGCAAAGAGGAGGTCTTGAGGTGACTTATAGTAGAAGAAAAAGAAGTGAAGGATTGAAAAAGTCAACTCGTCAAGAAGGTAAGTTAGGTAAATCTTCACTTATAAATGCAAGAGTTAATATTCCTAGATAAATTTATGATATTTCTTGATTTAATTGAGTTGATGAATGCAATATGAATATATAAAAATGTAAGTGATTAGATTCCATGATTTCATGTATCATTGAAATGTAACATAAAATTTATGTTGGTTCTTGTAATGTTTTCTATTTGTTTATAAATTGAAAAAGAGCCCATTAATGTCATGTTACCTACATATTATTGCATGCAAATGATAAGAGATACACTCTTATATAACTTGATCGTGACCAGTTCAGTATGAAGTATGAATAATTGATGAATACTGAACATCCATTTAAAGGTAAAGTTTGGCTAAAGATTAATGTATGACTTACCAATGCAGATGGAACAAAAGGGTTTCCATATATTAAACTATTTTGTAAGTGGGGCAAAAGGGACCCCAAAGAAATGAAAACTACATTTAGCAGGTGGGGAAAAAGGGACCCCAAAGAGGCAAAAGGGACCTCTATGTGATTCAATGTCGATAATGCCAAGTTTACCTGGGCTCCATTGAATATGTTATGAATACAACAACAACAACAACATCAAGCCTTTATCCCACTACGTGGGGTCGGCTACATTAATCCTTTTTCTCCATTGTGTCCTATTAAAAGTCAAATTCTCGTTTAAATCTAATAAAGAAAGGTCATTCCTAATATTTTCTAACCAAGTCTTTTTAGGTCTACCCCTACCTTTCTTAACATAAGTCAAATCTAATAACTCTACTCTCCTAACCGGGTCATCGGAAGGCCGACGTTTAATGTGACCAAACCATCTAAGGCGACTCTCTCTAATCTTATCTTCTACTGGAGCTACTCCAACCTTTTCACGTATATGCTCATTTCGTATCTTATCTCTAAGGGTAAAGCCACTCATCCACCTGAGCATCCTCATCTCTGCCACACTTAACTTAGTATTATGCTTCTCTTTTAATGGCCAACATTCAGCACCATAAAGCATTGCAGGCCTCACTACCATCTTATAGAATTTTCCCTTAAGTTTGAGGGGTACATTTCTATCACATAACAAGCCCGATGCATTCCTCCACTTCAACCATCCAACTTGAATTCTGCTGATAATATCCCCATCTATTTCACCATCACTCTGAACAATAGATCCAAGATATCTAAAACGTGTACTCTTATTAATGACTTGATCGCCCAAAGTCACAATCCCCTCACTAGGTCTATTACTACTAAAATTACACTCCATATATTCCGTTTTAGATCTACTCAAGCGAAAACCTTTAGACTCTAAGGTTGACCTCCATAATTCAAGTTTACCTTCAACTCCCTCTCTAGTCTTATCAACAAGAAGAATATCATCAGCAAAAAGCATACACCAAGGTATATCCTCTTGCAAATGTCTAGTGAGAACATCCATGACTAAAGCAAAAAGATATGGGCTTAAGGCTGATCCTTGATGTAACCCAACCGAAATAGGGAAATACTTAGTCAATCCACATTGAATATGTTATGAATGATTAGCCAAAATTTATAATGACTAAAATGGATATTCAGTATAGATTTAAGAAATAAAGATTAATGTCAAATCAGTTCTTATTTAAATTCTGATGCAAATTTGAAATTTTATTTCTAGATGCATAACTTATGGGGCCTTATAGCTCACCAGTATTTTTTTGCTGGCTGTTGTTACAAGTAAAGGAAAACAAAAAGTTGGAGAAGACTAGTTTGCAAGTATTTACATTTATGTTAATGTTTATTCTATGTTTGAGATCTACTCTTGAGGTTAGTTTGCAGTTTAAAGGTTGTATTACTTTGAAATTGTTTGGAATTCGTTAGTGGCTTTGTACTAAGTCTTTGATGAAATTTTAAAATTTTTAGATGCTTCCTTTGTTGTACTGAATGAGGTTTATATGATTTTTATATAAATCTGGAATGAGGATCATAAATGAGTGGTAAAGAAAATGGGATTGTTATGTTTATTCTTGTTACACTCTACCTTACTATTAAGAGGTATTATGGGGTGTTACAATCCATGTTCTTTGTGTAATTGTTTTTGTTGTTTCCAGGTTGAAACTCATTGATTGAAAGATTAAGAAGCACAACCACTTTATTAGGTGTTATTACAAAATCTAGCTGTTCATTTCTTATGATTTGTTGATATTTATTTTCTGTTCTTCTTAGAGTCATCTTTGTTTGGGACACCATCTTCGTTGCTTTACATTTTGAGATGCGTGCCTCCTGTTTGGGATGATATTTTCGATTGGGGGTGGATAAATTTTCATGCTCGCAGCCTGCTTTTCGTAACCCAAAATATCTCGCACGGTCAGCTGCTTTCCGCAGATTTGGAATGCTAAAAGGCGAAATTATCCGTCATCTTTCCAAGCTATTCCCCTCGTCCTACCCTTTATCTTGAGCAGTCAGGCCTTCTTCTATGTATCCATTGAGCTTCTCACATTTCCGTCTGAAATTTGCTGAACACAATACCTCGAAAGAGTTCTTAAGTTTCTTGCAGCTCTCAAGATTACTTCTGGTAATTCGTTTTTCCTTCTGAAGTCATTTCTTCATTTTCTAAAGCTACTTGCTGCCTTATGATTGCTGCTAGTGTGTTTGGTAATGGTCTCCTTGCTGCAACTGTTTTGAATCAAAGTTCAACTGCTGTAATCCACGTTTTGGTGTATCAATTACGTATGCCATTTGGTTTCAATCTGTTATAAAAAGTGAATTTACACTTAAAGCTTTGTACAACCGGTTGGAATCTACTTCAAAGGAGAAAAATGAATATGCAAAACTTTATAACATTAGGCTATACTGTTAATTGTTACAGATACATAACAGTTAACAAACCTCCATCATGGATTTTTTTATTTTGTTGGATGTATTAGAATAAACGGTATTTCCACGTCAGATTATCTAGACATCTCTAGACCTGTGTTAATAGCTTCTGTCTTAGTCTATATATATATATATATATATATATATATATATATATATATATATATATATATATATATATATATATATATATATATCAAGTGTCTGTACCGTGTAAACATATAGAAAAGTAATAAAGTTTCCTTTCTAAGCTTTCTTGTCTTCCTGCTTTTCTTCTCTGTACCGTGATATCAGTTTCTACATGGTATCAGGTCTCAAGAACCTGTGACCGTCGTTCATTTCGTCCTCCGATCTGTCGTCTCCATCCGTTCCAGAACCAAAGTTCTCCACCGCCACTTCAAGCATCCCCTCCTCTCTAAAATTCCTGGTATCTAATATCAAAAATCTTGCTCCTACTCAACTCTCTACCGACAACTACCATCTCTGGCGTTCGCAGATCGTTAAAATCTTTCGAGCGAATGGGTTCTTCTCTTTTCTTGAAACCACATTCTCCCATCCTCCGGAACAAATATTGTCTCCAACTGGAATTCAAATCCCTAATCCTACTTACAATTCTTGGCTTCTTCAAGATCAGAATTTGTCGGCCGCACTGTGCTCCACGATCACTCCTGCGGTTCTTCCATACATTCTGCATCTTGAATCGACTTCTGCCATTTGGGCCTCCCTTGAGCTTCGGTTTCAGTCAACCAATCGCTCAAAGGTTATTCAACTTAAAAATGAGCTTCATCACATCTCCATGAACTCATCCACCATGACTCAATACCTGACCAAGATCAAATCACTGGTCGATCAAATGGCGTCGGCAGGATCAAATCTTGATCCTGAAGATGTCATCTTGTACATCCTAAATGGATTACCCTCTACCTACCAATCCTTCAAAACATCTATCAGGACTATGTTAACGCCCATTAGTCTCGACAATCTCTATGCCCTGCTGCTCAGTGAGGAAATCAATATCGCCATGGATGCCGCACAGATCTCAACCCCAACTGATCCAAATCTTGCTCTGTATTCAGCTCGGGGTCGCGGAAGAAGGGGTCGAGGCCGCAACACCTACAAGACCAATACTACCACTCGCCAATCCTCCGCAATTACCTGTCAAATATGTGCCAAGAAGGGTCATTTTGCATCCTCTTGTTGGCACCGCACCAACCTTCAGTACAATCCAACGCCTCCTTCTACCACCAACACAGGACTGGCTGCTAACTCCAATCAGTCATCACAAGATTGGTTCCTGGATACAGGGGCCTCAGCTCACGTTACCAACTCTCTAGACAGAATGACTACAGCGAATTCCTATCAAGGCTCGGACACCATAACTGTGGGCGACGACAGAAGTGTTGCAATCTCGCACACCGGCGACGGCATTCTTCCGACGCCGGATCGTAAGATACATCTTACCAAACTTCTTCACCTCCCAAATATTCGTTATAATCTTATTTCTATTTCACAACTAATAAAGGATAATAATCTTTACGTTGTTTTTGATCCTCATGGTTACACCTTCAAGGATCTCAAGACTCATCAAACAATCCTTGCTGGACCATGCCGTGACGGGCTATACGCTGTACCTGCTGCTGCCAAGAAATTGAACAACAAGGCTCTTGCTATCACTCAAAATAGATCTACCTTATGGCACATCCGTCTTGGGCATCCCCACAATAATGTGCTCACAAAGATCTCCAAGGACAACCCTACTCTTCATATACCTGTGTTTAATAATAAGTGCATAAACTGTAATGCCTCTAAAGGCACTAAACTTGTGTTTCACCATTCTGAACATAAGCAATCCATACCTCTTGCACTTATTCATTCCGATGTTTGGGGTCCATCCCCTATTACGTCTGTTCAAGGTTTTCGCTATTACATAATTTTCGTCGATGATTTTTCTCGGTATACTTGGCTTTTTCCAATGCGTCAGAAGTCCGAAGCTACTAATATTTTCATATCCTTTAAAACATTTATTGAAAAACAATTGTCTACTTCTATTAAATGCTTACGGACTGACGGTGGATCCGAGTACGTAAACAAAACTCTAACCTCGTTTCTTAATGCCAACGGTATCAATCATCAGATTTCTTGTCCGTACACGCCCGAACAGAATGGAGTGGCTGAGAGAAAACATCGGCACATTGGCGACACCACCCGCACTCTTCTTTCTACTGCCTCGGTTCCTTACATTCACTGGCCCGAGGCCACACTTACTGCTGTCCATCTTATAAATATCATGCCATCCACCAACACCCAAATGTTTTCTCCTTATCATCTTATCTTCAACAAATCTCCGGATTACTCTTATCTTCGTACCTTTGGGTGTGAGTGCTATCCTCTTACTCCTTCTCATCTTCGCCACAAACTTCAACCAAAAGCCATCTCCTCTATCTTTCTTTGCTATTCTGAGTCCTATAAAGGATTCAAATGTCTAGATCCTAAAACAAATAAGATTCATCTATCTAGGCATGTTACTTTCCTTGAACATTCCTTCCCGTTTCAGCATAACAATAGCTTGCCTCCGACTGCTCCTACTGAGATTCCTCCCTCACTTCTGATTCCTCCATCTACTCGATACCCCACAACTCAAACTACGCCTATCAATTCTTCTCCGAGCCCTTCACGAAATTCCAATTCCAATTCCTCCAGTCATCGCACATCTGCTACTTTCCATTCACCAATTCCTTTACCCATCTCACTACCAGATTCTCCTCGTATTCCTCTCCGCCATCCTATGACCACTCGTAGTAGGACAGGAATGCTTAAGCCTGTTCGAAAACTCAATCTCTTTCATAAGCAATTTCAACCCACAATTCCCGAACCCATTACCTATATCACAGCGTCCAAACATCCGGAATGGCGTCAAGCTATGTATCAAGAAATTTTTGCGCTTCAAAAACAAAGTACTTGGAGCCTTGTCGTACCTCCTCCGAATGCCTCAATTCTTGGATGTAAATGGACTTACCGGACTAAACATCATGCAGATGGATCCATAGCTCGCTTCAAAGCCCTTTTAGTTGCCCAGGGCAATCATCAAGAATATGGGATTAATTACACCGAAACTTTTAGCCCTATCGCCAAACTCCCAACTATTCGAATACTTCTCACCATAGCTCTACATCATAGTTGGCTGGTGCACCAATTGGACGTTGAAAATGCTTTTCTCCACGGCAACTTAACTGAAACCATCTATATGATCCAACCTAGAGGCTTTGAAGACAAGACGAAACCGAATCATGTCTGTCTCCTACACAAGGCCATCTACGGTCTTAAGCAGGCGCCTCGTCAATGGTACAACATGTTTACCTCGTCTTTACAATCCCTCGGCTTTACTCATAGCAAGTCGGATCCCTCTCTCCTAATCTTTCATAAGAATTGTACTCAAATCTACATTCTAGTGTATGTGGATGACATTCTTATCACCGGAAACAATGACACTGAAATATCTACTCTTATCAAACAACTAAACAAGTCCTATGCTCTCAAACATCTGGGCCCTGTTCATAATTTCTTAGGCATCAAAATTCAGTCTGACTCCAACCGATACTTTCTTTCACAGCCTCATTATGCCAACTCTATTCTTCAGCTTGTCGGCCACACCAACTGTAAGCCCACGGCAAATCCAGCTTGCACAAAGTTGCCTCTTGCTATTGTATCTGATCCTCTGCTATCCGATTCTGCTTTGTTTCGACGAATAATTGGATCTCTTAAATATCTCACACTTACTCGCCCGGACATTTCATTTAGTGTTAATCTCTTGTCCCAACATATGCATAATTCGCTCCCGACTCACATTCATCTTCTAAAGCAACTTCTCCGATACATTCAAGGAACACAACATTTCGGCATTCTTATTACTAAAGGTAATCTATAATTTGTTCTTTCTCAGATGCATATTGGGTAGGGGATCCCGTGTCCAGAAAATCCACGTCAGGATATTGTTCATTCATAGGCGATAACATTATCTCTTGGAAAGTCCAAAAGCAACACATGGTAGCGCGCTCGTCGACTGATGCTGAATACCGTTCACTGGCTGCACTTACCGCGGACATTATATGGCTTCGCCAAGCTCTATTGGATTTCGGCATCCAACCCGATCAACCAGCTGAACTTTACTGTGATAATATGTCCGCTATCGCCATTGCAAACAATCCAGTCTTCCACGCCCGTACCAAACACATTGAAATAGACCAAATATTCGTCCGAGATCACATTCAGAAAAATAATATCAAAATTCTTCCAGTTAGTACGATTGATCAGATTGCAGATGTACTAACTAAGCCTCTCTCAACCAAGCAATTTCGTCAACTCAGAACCAAACTGACAGTTCTTCCAGATCCCTCAGTTTGCGGGGGTGTATTAGAATAAACGGTATTTCCACGTGAGATTCTCTAGACGTCTCTAGACCTGTGTTAATGGCTTCTGTCGAGATGAATTAGACGTGATTGTGCACATATTTAACTAGCGGAATGGTTCATATGTTTTAAAAGATCATAGTGAAATCTAAGTAAAGCCTTAATTTTTTATTTGGCACTTCTTGTACGAACACCCGTCTCTTCAGATCATTTGATTATTTATGAAGGTGACTTTTTAAAGTTTTATGTAGCAGTATTATAAAATGTATTGCTATCATTTTTATGCCATAATGAACGATAAAGAAGCAACCAAATTCACAGCTTTACAAATATAGATATGGCAGCCATTCTAGTCCATATAAAAAATTTCTTCCAGAATACTGGAGCCATTCAAGCACTTGGAATGCTGCAAGTCCTTAATTTCTTAAGCAATTTTGTGAATTAATCAAATATAAATATATAGTGGTGATATATCATCAAAAAATTATGTTGATCGGACACAAATCTCGAAGCAAAATCAAGTTTGAAAACTTTAAAAATTAAATCATAAATCATTTGAACACTGGTTTAACTTATAGTCAATCTGAATTTCTCAAAATACGAATCCAATGACATCAAATTCAACTCAATCCGAGCCAAAATGAGTCCAAATCAAGGACTTGAAGCGCATTGGGAAGGTTTAATCCATAATTTGGATTAGAAAACAGTTTCCAAATGTGACATGCTTATAGTTGAATCGAGCGGCTTGACTAGACGAATCCAACGAGCCCAAGATCCTCAAATTCTGATATTATTAAGACATTCAAATGTCTAGTAAACGGTCCATGATCAAGGGATTAAGTATCGGCTGTTCATTCAAACCACTCACAATTTACCATTGATCTTCCTTCTATTTATTAACCATTCTACTCTGAAAAAACCCCAGACTTTCGTTGAACTTCCTCCTGTCGCCAGTCTTTTGTTGGATTTCTACCCGATGTCGAACTTCCACCTGCCGCTGGACTTCTGTCCATTATCAAACTTTCGTTTGACTTCTACCTGATGCTGGACTTTCGTTCATCGCTGGATTTCTACCCGACACTGGACTTCCACCCGTCAACGGTCCTTCCGACCTCCTTTATCAAATAACAGTCTTTCTGACCATTACCGCTCGCCAACTACGATCCTTCTGACCTCCGTCACTAGTGGACTACAGTCCTTTTGACATCTGTCGCCATACAATGGTCCTTCCGACCTCCGTCGCTTGCCCGTCTTCAGACTTCTACCCGACGTTGGTCTTCCATTTGTCGCCGGACTCCTACCCGACATCAAACTTTTTTTTGTTGTTGGACTTTCGTTGGACTTCTACCCGACACCGAACTTTCGCCCGTCGCTAGACTTCTACCCGTCGCTGGATTTTTGTCGAACTTCTACCCGACGCCGAACTTCCATCCATCATCGTACTTTTGTCCATCGCCGGGCTTTCGTCAAACTTCCGCCCATCACCGATCTTTCATCGAACTTCTACCCGACGCCGAACTTCCACCCGTCGTTGGACTTTTGTCTATCGTCGGATTTCTACCCGATGCTGGACTTCCGCCGTTGCCGGATTTCTACTCGATGTCGGATTTCTACGACACCGGACTTCCGCCCATCAACGGTCCTTCCGACCTCCTATACCAGACAACAGTCTTTCTGTACAATGTCGCCCATCGACTACGGCCCTTCTGACATTTGTCGTCAGCCGACTACTATCCTTTTTGACATCCGTCGCCAAAAAACAGTCCTTCCAACCTCCATCGCCCGCCGACTACAATCCTTTTGACCTCCATCGCTAGAAAATGTTCTTTTTGACCTCCGTAACCTACCGACTATGGTCCTTACAACCAAATGAGCACGTCAATAGTGATTCTTTCTGTTTCCATCATGTAGCACACTCTGTATGATGTATATTTGTTACGTCAAGTCATGGCCTCCCCCCAGTGAAGGACCATATTTGTAATCAACTGCAAATATATATTATTTCAAACTGGGTTGGGCATCATGATTTTTCCCCTTTTTATGGTTGTCAACGTAAAATCTTGGTGTCTTTTATGAATGCTACACCCTCTTTTTTATTTGATTGCATGTTGAATCTTCGTACAATGCTAAGATGTTAAATTTAATACTTTTCTACCGCCGCGAATATTCTATGACACAACAAGTGGAGACAAAAGTTCAAATGGATATCAATTTAATTTGTTTGAAGCAGTTTTCAGTAACTTTATTTGAAGCGGCAAATTGTATATGCAGCTGAAACTTTCCAAATTTTGTTTGAAAATTCGTACATGTTGTATAAGATACGGCTGAAACTTGTAAACATTGTTTAAAGTTATAAAAAATATATACAAATAAACTAAATTTTATATATTGTAAGGCAAGCAATTGTTCAAAGTAGATTAATGTTTATTATGTAGCAATTTATTATTGATTTCAAAAAATTTCAATTCTGTATTTGTTCACACTCGTAATTTAGAGAAATTGTTTTATAATTTGTTTCATGTTATGAGATTAAATACTCATTTCTTTTTTTCTTTAATTAAGGCCTTTAAATTTATTAGAGTTATATCATTACAACAACAACAACATCAAGTTTTTGTCCCACTACGTGGGGTCGGCTACATGAATCATTTTTCTCTATAGTGAAAAATTAAAAATCAATTTCTTGTTTGACACTATCATTGTCAGATTCCAAGTCCTGGATGAGAAAAATGGAGGTTGCGTTAGGTAGTCATTAGTCAGCGTAAAATTTGTCAAATAATCTTGACATGAATCAAAGTTATATTATTATTTATAAAAAATAAATTTTTATTAAGCAATATTAGATATTGTAATTTTTCATAGATTGTCTTAACGTATGATATTACATTGTTTTAAAAAATTAGTTCTTTGATATTTAAGTCTTAAAATATTTTGAAAAAGTGGATACAATTTTGATTTAGAATTGCTAGTTGGTTGTCATACACATTTTAAAAAAAATTGTCTTTTAAACAATTTTCTTTCATCTCAATTTATATAAGGGTATTAAGGTAATTTGTTTTCAAATAGTTGCAGCACATCAAGTCCACATTTATACTATCCAAATAAAATATAATGATTAATAATTTTATAATATGCTTTACTGATAATTGTAGTCATCCAAACTGCACCCTAAATTTTAAATTAGTCACTTAGCTTTTTGTGTCAGCCATTGGCTTTAATTTAGTTAATTAATAGATATTAAATGAGAGAGATTTTTTTTTTTCTTTTAGAGTAGATTATAATTTTTTTGTTGATTATATCTTAACTTAAATTTTGTATTTAAATTTAATTACATTAGAAAATAAATTTTTTTGTATTAAACATTCTTTTAAAAATATGATAAAATAAGTTTTTTTTTTTAAATAAAGAGATATAAAATTACTTTACTAATTGCATTAGATTCATGTCCTTCATGTCCTAGAAAGTCTTTTTGTTATATCTTATATAGTGAAATTATAAATCTTTCATATTGTAATAGGTGCATAGCATCAATATGTATTCAATTATGTTTTTAGTAATTTACATAAATATGATATATAAAGTGGATGGTCATCAAGATAATGCTAGTTAAGTGAAATATAATTCATATATTTTATTTGAGGACTTCATCGAGTTAACATTGGTGATAAATGTTATTGGATTCAACCTATATTATTTGATTATTTAATGGTATCAATTTTTTTTAGAGTTATAGTCATAAACTTGTCATATTGTATGAGTTGCATATTATTAATATTCATTTAATTACTATTTTTTTTTTGTTAAAACCCGCTCGTGGGGCCTACGCGTTAATAATCAAAAAGCGGTTACAAGGTCCTTATAAGGATCCTCCAGCTCACTACTGCTCGAAAGAGCTACACGTAAAAAAGTAAAATCAAAACCTATGAGCCGGTGGTTCCTTTTTCTACCATTACAAAAATAATACCAAATTAGACTAGGTCTGTGAGTCAACATAACCCAAAAAAGGAAGCTCATGATGTTGACATTCCGCTCAGTCTTCCTGCAAAAAAAGCAGCAACAACAACCAAAATTTGCTAAAAACCAAAATAAAATTAACTTGCAAGCAGAGCAGCTTTTACCACGAAAGGTGTATAAATTCTTGCAGGTAGCTATCACAAAAGAAGTATACTGATCATAGAAGCCAACATGAATAAAAAACCAAAAAAGAAGATGAGTCCAGTGATACCAATTCTCGCAAAGGTTAGCAGCAGCTTAGCAGACAACCACAGCCCCCCAATTAAAATTCCCAGCAAAACTAATCTTGTCACTACCACCATTCCAATTCTTCAAACCCTAGAGAACAAACAAATCGAGATCCTTAGGAATACAATTCCCAACTAGTAAAACACCACGGCAGATGATATCACTACAGAAAGTCTCCAAACCACACGTAATAGTCCTCCAGCATAAATAAGGAAAATACAAACCAGAAAAAACACCCCTGTCCAGTAAATCAGCGCAGAAAACAACATTCTCCAAAACAAACACCACAACAAATTCAAAAACAACAGCAGCTGCAGTAGGATAACACCTAGCCTTGTTCAAGACCACATTGAAAAACCAAATCAGCAACCATAACCAGTAATCTTTAACACCAGTAATATACTTCCCAAAAATTCTCAGAAACCACCAGTCACCATAACTACCCCAATCCGAAACCAGAAGCTGCCCACCAACCATCAAAATATAAACAGCAGCAGCACACAAACTAACGTCATTAAAAACCATCCAAAAATATAACAAACTCCACAAAAAAACCAAGTAACCCCAGTTAATGTTCAGATTAAAAGTAATAACAGTAAGACTAACGCAAAGACAGAGGTCATCCATCACAGACAACCAGAAATAATCCCAAACTAGCAGCCACCAGCAATCAACCCAAAAACAAAAGCTAACCGCCAAAGAAACAGCCACAGCATAAACAGCATCAGTAAAAATAGCACCAAAATTACTCAGAACACAGGAATTACCCATACCTGACATGGGGCAGAGCAGATTTATCCATCATCAACAAACCTTTAAAAGCAGTATCTAAATTCAGAGTATCTACTTCCTTGTAATCATTAAGATCAGCTCCCTTTTTAGCTAACCAATCAGCACATCCGTTTCCTTCCCTAAATATATGAGAGATTTCAAACTTCATATCCTTCAGAAGCAATTTAATTTTTCTAATAATATAAAAACATTGAGCATTTCCAAAAAAGCCATCTCTAATAATTTGAACCAGCCACAGAGAACCAACTTCAATCCACACCCAGTTACTCCCATTTTTCATGCACAGTTCCAGGCCAAATAATAAAGCATATAACTCAGCCACCAGCACATCCAATTGCTGCAAAGGAGCAGCAAAAGCAGCTAATATGTTCCCATTGCAATCCCTAATGAGACCACCCACACCAGCCTTCGTCAAACCCACCATACCATCAGTATTCAACTTCACAAAGGGAGTTTTAGGCTTCCTCCACACAATAAAGGAATCCTCCATAGCACTGTTAACCCAGTCCACATTAATACCACAAATTCTAGCTAAGTTTTTACATCTAGAGAAGGTTTTAAAAGTAATAATCTTATAATTATACAACTGTAACACCTTTCTTTTAATATTATTAATAACTAAAGAAGTCTCCATCTTAATATTCTCATGTTTAGCCTCGTTACGCGCTTTCCAAAGATACCATAAAATGAGGATCGACAACAAGTTAAAATAATGACCTTTGGTGGAGTGTAACCAACCATCTAACATATCAGGTAAAGTATTAATATTAGACAAATAATTCTTACCAGCAATGTTATTGAAGTAGCACCACACTTGATCAGCCACCAAACCATTCACAAAAACATGATCAATATCTTCACTATTAGCACAGCATAAACATTTGGACGACAAAATAAAACCTTTTTTTGCAACAAATTGTCGACCGGAAGGAATCCTTTTAAACAACTCCAAACAAAAGTAGAATAAGTAATAGGAAATGAACTATGCCAAATAGCCGCAAATCTAGGACATTTATCATAAGAAATACGTACTTTGTCCCAAATCTTACGAAGGTGAAACTTACCATTAGCCGTGGATGAGCATAAGATTTTATCCTTGCAATTAACTTGTAAAGGAATGTTCTTGATAATATCAACTAAACAGTTAGGCACACAACTATTCAACTTATCCACATTCCAAACATTCTCCAGCATTGTTGATCTCATTTTTGTATGAGGTCACTTGGACTACTCTTGACCCTAAATCAATTTAATTTTCAAATCAATTCAAATTCTAGGATCCTCTTAGAATTCTGACCTTAGGATCCATGCTAGGATTCTTCTAGAGCTTAGACCTTATGAGCTGCTCTAGATCCTAAACTCCTTCTAGAGTCCAAGTTCTAGGAATTTCTTAGGCTCTAGGGTCCTTCTAGATTCCTAATTTTAAGTTCTTTTTAGACCTTAGGATCTACCTAGATCTTAGGTCAATCAAACCAAATCCAAGGTCCAAGGGTTTTGTCCTAAAGGCCTTTTCCGTTGAATTTTCAAACACTTTGAAACCTAGTCAAATGACATCCGATTCAGAGTCTGTCAGTTGCATACTGATGGGACATGTCTATGGAGGCAACCCTCCAAGTTTGAGCCCATTCAGAGGTCTCTAACCCCAGAAACATAATCAAAATCTATAGGTTGCAAAACCTTCAAATATTTATAGCCTATGCCACTGGACATGTCACTTTGAAGATTCTGACCTTAGAGCCTTCACCAAAGCCTCTAGTCACTTTCAGACCTTTAATCTTGATATGTTGAACATTAAACTATATTTTTCTGGACCCACTTTGACCTCCAGTTGACCAGGGGTCAAAATGACCAGAATACCCCTATGAGGCTCAAATGTTGATTTTAAACCAAATGAACTCCGAATTGAATGCGACCAATTCCAACATGTTTCAAATGTCATTTCAAATCTGTTGGACCCATTCCCAACCCTTGGGTCAATCTGGTTGACCAAGTCAACAGGTTTGACCCAAAAGGCCCTTAAGGGTCAAAACGGGCATTTTGACCGAATTGACCTCCCTAGACCTTGGGACCACCTCCAATGGTCTCCAAATATCAATTCAAATTGATCGAACCTATTTTCAGACTCTGGACCCACCTGGTTGACCAAGTCAACCAGGATTGACTCAAAATTCCCTTAAGGCCTTAATGGGTTATTTTAACCCATTTAATCCATTGAATTCATTTTTAAGCTTCAAACCAACTTCTAATTATGGCCTAGCCATGTTTTGAGATGTTGGTCAATCAAATTCAAGTAGAGTTGACCAAGTCAACTCTAAGGTTGGGTTAAATCTATTCCAAAACCCCATATCAAATTCAAACCTCCATCCCTTCACTTGGCTTTGGTTTTGATCAATCTGTAAGACCACCTCGACTGCCACCTCAGTAGTCAAGAGGGTTAGTTGACTGGTCAACACAGTCAACAAGTCTCTTAAGGGCTTTAAGAGGCTTAAATGTTCAAGCAAGCTCAAGTCACTTCAATCCCTTTGAACCTAGTTCACTCAACCAGCCCTCAAGCCTTCTCCCATGCCACATCAGCCACCTTGGCCCATTGACTAGTCAAACAGTCAATGGGTAGTCAAATGACCTCTTTAAAAGGCCAAATTAACCCCTTAAGCTAATACACTTTAATTAAAAACCCCTACAGCCATTTGAACAGTCACTAGAAGCTTCCTAGGATTAATCTTGACCCTTGAATCCAGATCAAATAGTCCCCATCCCTCCATGTGTCCAAATGGGGACAAAAATGGCTTTACACCTAGGATGTCCTTGCACCCGTCCTTGTCCTCTTCTCCCACCTAATCCCTGGACATGTGGCATCATCTAAGGAGCTAGTGAGTCAATCCTAGCCATTGATCCAACCATGGGACGTTTGAATAGGGTGTAAACCCTCATTGGAGATGTATTCTCAACCCTAGCCTCCCTCTCCAGTTTAAAATCCCTCCATCTGAGCTATCTGCTCATTCAAGCTCTTAAGTTTCGCCTCCACATTTCCTTAGCCAGATCCAGCCACTAGAAGCTGCCGGCTATGGGTTTTCCGGCGAGCTAAAGGGGTTAGAAGCTAAAGGCTAAGATCCGTCCAAGGAGTTTTCCTTTTGATCCATACGTTAGAAGTTAAAGGGGTCTTCTACAAAATGGAACGTGGACAGCCTACAAATGCAACATGCCTTTAAACGGATTAATCCGTCCATTAACTAAGGTATAATCTCAAACCCTAGTTTAAGACATCTAGCTTAAATAACTTTTGATTCAATGCATCTTAGGGTATGAAATTATTTCCCCAGAATTTATGTTCATTTTATTAATCCATATTTAAAATTTTGCTAAGATTGATTGATTCGATCAAACAAACGAGCCAAAAAACTTAGTCTAGGGCATTCTTACGGCTCACTCCAGGCACATCGTTTCTGGATCGTTGATCTCCCGATCAACGGTCTAGACCGAGCCGCGCTGCTCGTTCGCACAACCGTGTAGCTGATCGTTCGCTTGATCCGCCGTCCAACTAGATCTGGGCCGCCCGTTTGGAATTGCGGGATCTAATGTCCGTCGCTTGATCTTCCTCTATAGAGATTGAATGGCGGGATTCAATCTCAGCCATTAGATCTCATTCGACGGCGCAGATAGCCTGCTGACTGGGTTAAGTAAAAGCGCGTGGGGCCGCCACGCGTTTTGATCCACCAATCCAGAGCTGCCGCGTGGCACCTGCCGCCAATCAGTCTTCAATCATTGATAATGATTGGAAATTCTTTTTTTAAATGATTTTAAATTCAATTTTCTTCAAAAAAATAGTTAAAATTATTTTAAAAAATCAAAAATAATTATTTTTTACATTAATATTACCAGAAAATTAAACATATTAATTTAAAATTAAAATTAATTTAAAATATTAAATTATATTTTAGTTTATTTTGATTATTAAATACTTGACAATTTTAAATTAATAGTAAACTAAAATTTATTAAATATTAAATCTAACTTAAAATATTTCAAAATATAAAAAATTAATATTATTTCTTAATATAATCAGAGATCATTTTTAAATAATTAATTTTAAATTAAAGTTAATTTAAGATATTTTATATATTTTAATGAATTTTGAATTATTTAAACGTTTAAACATTTAATAACATTTAATTAATCTTAAAATTTAAATAATTTTAAAGTTATTAATTGAAAATTATTTTAAATAATTTTAAAATTTTAGAAAACAACTAATGTTTAATTAGATTTAATTTATATATTATCTTAAATGGTAATTAACTTTGAATTATTTAAATTCTTTTAAATTGTTTCAAAACTTAAAAAATTCCAATCAAATTCAATTTAAATCATAAAGATTCAAATAATGTATCAATTTTTTTTTAGAAAAGTAATAATTTTAATTTAAAACTATTTTCAAAGTTTGAAACTCAATTTATTTTAATTTATTTGAATTATTTTAAAATCCTTAATATTTAATTAATATTATATTAAATATTTTGAAAATTAAAAATTATTTTCATAATAACTTTGGAAATCAGTGGGTCTCTCAACCCCTCAAAATTTCTCTTAATAATATTTTCAATTATTTTATTTTAAAATATATATATTTACATATATATGCATTTATATATTTTAAAATTTACTTTAAAATTATATATATTTTTAAATCCTTAAATGTTTGAGAGATCCCTTGGGATTTTAAACATGGATTGAATGATTGAATAGAAATGTTTGGGGAATATTGATTAATCAATGAATAATTATTTTGTTAATTATTTATTGATTAATCTCTTACTTAATTAAGCTTTAAGTTAATTTGCATGCTTAGGTTGTGCACACACCACCTAGCCTAGATTCTCCTAGATTTAGGAATTGATTATGTTTATGAGTATGTGCATTTATGTGTGTGTCAAGGGTTAGTTGGAACCTTGATTTGAACCTAATTAACCTAGTGACATTATTAAGGACAACAATTAAGGATTTATGTGTAGAGAACTTAGAAAAATTCTAATAATTAGGATATACATCTTTTTTTGCTCAAAACTTTGAACACTTAAACTTAGTGACATTCTCAGCCTTAGGGAAAATCTTCATTGGTTTTAGAAGTCATTAAGCCCCCTTAATTAATTTTCTTAAGCTTAAGCCTTAATTAAGCCTTAAAACTTCCAGAAAATGTAATAAATCCATTTTAAATCCAAAAAATACATAAAACCCCTCTAACTGACCAGAATCAAGTGCTTAATCAATGAAAATTAAAAGCCCCTTGATTTGACAACAATTCTGCCCTTAATTTAATTTTAATAAAAAATTAATATTTTATTAATATAATTAATTAATAATTATTAAAGAATTCCAAAAACTTCCCAAACACTTGGGAATCTCTCCTTAGGTCATTTATGACCTTTGGAGCTGATTTAAAGGAGTTGGGATCTCATTTGGGGCAAAATCACAAAAAGGACCTTTAATTAAGGATTTTCAATAATCCAATAAATAGTCAAAACTTCAAATATTCATAACTAATTCAAACAAAATCCAAATTGAACAAACTCACTTGCATTCAACTCAAAACAATGTCTAATATTTGTTAAAAATGTTAAAATTCCAGAAAGACATCAAATTCAAAAAGTCAACAAACCGGTCAAATCTAGGTCAAAACTAGTTCAAAACTTCAAACCTTCGTAATAAAATGCAGAAAAATCCGATTTCAATGTACTTACTATCTAACTGATCGTAGTAAGGTCTAGTATTTTAATAAATTACAAACATTCCAGAATTTGAGCTTAATAAAAAATTCAACTTTTGACCCTTTAATTAAATGATTAAAATATTCAAAAAATTCTTAAAAACTCAAAATTATTCTAAAACTCCAGAAAATGTTAATTTAATGTTTAAAACACTCAACAAACCTTTTAAAACATAACAACCATCCAAAAGATGAAGTTTATTGGCTGGACTACTCCGGGCTGCGGGGCTAAGTGTCCTAAGGAGGCTGGTTCCTCGAGCCTGGTGGCACAACGCCACGAATGGATTCCAAGGGGTGTTAAACCTTAAAAATAGATTAATTATTAATTATCCAACCTTTTAAAACCTCTAATTCAACTACATTAATTTGGTTTATCGGCTGGACTACTCCGGGCTGCGGGGCTAAGTGTCCTAAGGAGGCTGGTTCCTCGAGCCTGGTGACACAACGCCACGAATCAATTAATGACAAACTTAAATTAATATAACTTTAAAAATCAGTGACCAAACATTTCTAATAAAACTTTTGAATCTTAATCAACTTAAGCTACTTAATTATACTGGGTACCACTGGGTAACCCAGGCCTACGAGGCTGTTTACTCAGCCCCAAGGAAGGTGAAATAAACTTCACGGCCTCGGTGTGAAACAAAGGTGGTTTTCAACAAATAATTAAGTAATTGATTTTAAAAGATTTAAAATATTAATATTTAAATTCTAATTAAAAATCCCTTAAGCCTTTGAACCAATCGAACTTGAACAACTCTAACTAATAATCCTATTTAGGACACACCAAAACCACACGACCTACCCCACACACTTTAGATGTTTTGCTAGGATCACTGACTCTAGTTCTAGGCTAGGCCGGTGTTTTATTTTTTCTGCTGTGTGCCGAGTTTTTCGTGGATTTCATTGCATGTTGTTTGCTAGTGTAGAATTGATTGTGTTTATTTACTTCTTGCACCCTGTGTTTGATTGTGCGTTAGATTTACCCCTAGGTTAGGAGCGAATTATACTTGTGCAATTTTATGCAGGTGGCCATGCTCATACAAGGAGCTAAAATAAAAGGGGGCAGTCAATACATAATAATATATAACTCTTTGCACAGGTACCTGCCGCGCTTAAAGACCCCCTTTTAAATAAAAAGAGCATGGCCAAGTGTGGCCAAAAGTAATGCATTTTAATTTCATAATTATAACTGCTTGGGATTGATTATATAACTGTTAATTATTAGGATAACTCTACATGATCGAGTCTAGATTTTTGTTTTAAATTTGAGATGTAAATTTGATTAAGGTTGTAAATATTTTGAAATGACTTAATTTTGGGATATTACTATCCAATTTGAATTCCAAAGAGGAGAAGTCAAATTAGGATACTTTTTAAATATCCAAAGAGGAAAGATAACACCCCGATTAAGGGGGAGTTTCTTTTCATTTGGATATCCGGAGCCGACGAATCAAGATGTTCGTGACAAGACGAATAAATGGACAACGAGAAGAATCCCAAAATTCCAAGTCATTTGATTTATGATTAAAAATCATGGTTGTAGTCAGTGGTGCCCGACCACTTTACTTTCTTACAATTCTATGATGTAATAATAAGGGGCACTTGCCTATGGACATTCAATTTGATATATTTAATTTGATTGATTTATTTAAATTGATTGCGTATTAGAGATACCTGCTTTTCTAGTCTTTTTACCTGCATGCCGATTTTGATTTGACCTGGAATTCGATCGTAGGCTCTTAAGGACTTAATAAAAATTTTCTACTTAAATCAAATTAAAAATATTTAGGCTCACATAGAAACTCTAACGAATTTAAGAAGTAAGCCCGGGATCGCCGGAAGTTTTCATTTCATAGCATTCATTTAAATTCAAACTTTTAATTGAGTCGATTAGCATGCATCATATTAGCAACTAATTTAAAAACCTTTAAATCCTTAATTGCATTTGCTTAAGCATCAAACCCAACATAAGTTTGAGGGACCATTTAGGATCCGCTCTAGATGTCGGTCCCGTTCTCAAATACCTTTCGTAAATAACGTCCCGACCACTCTACATAAATTGAACGGACTCATAATTTTAAATCGTTTAGGTGGTTTAGCTGGTTCCCCATCCAGGTCGGGATAAGTCCAGATATGCATTGCACTAGCTAGGTTCGGGTCACTTTTTAGTACCCAATTTAGACTTAGATTCCGAGGCTAGCTCTGGCTATAAGACCTCAACCTCCGGGAATTGAATCCTAACTTTCTAATAAAATTGATCACTTAAATATTAAATCTCTTTCAATCAAATTTAAGCCCAACATTTAGGATAGGCTGGAGTGTTTCTGAAATGATTCAGAATCTCAAAACACTCCCTACTCCTCTTCCTTTGACTTTGAAAATAAGTGTTCAGACTTGATCCAATACCACTTGAAATTCCTACCCCTTTCTTCCTTTGATGTCTAACTTTGAAATCTTAAATAAAATTTAAACCGCTATTTTAATCGAGAGTTTTTGTAGGGAAATTCCAATTTCTTTACGATGTAATTAACTACGAGGGCTTGCGCTCGTAGGAGATTTAGTAACCTAGATCTAATTTTCAAAACCTCTAATTAATTATCTTTGGGAAATTTCAATTAAACGATCATTATCGTTATATTCAAAGGATTGATAATAAATGATATCCTCTTTCCTTGGAGAGATATATCATTTTATTATCCTGGTTTTGATTATAAAATTAATGATCCTTTAAAGCTTTGTAATCTGAACCTATTAATGAACGACAGTATCATCTTTTTAAGATGATATATGTTGTTCCTAATATTGCGTTCGATTTCAAAACAAAAATTTCAAAATTAATTTCTCCCAAAGAAAATTAATATATTTTCAAAACTATTTTTATTTTTTTTAATCAAAACAAGCATGAAAGAAGAAACTATAATAGAATCCATAATATGAGTGAAAAGGTAAGAATCAATAGAAAAATCACCCAGCCATTTATCTTGCCAGATAAAAATATCACCCCTTCCCAACCCCCACTGAATGAAATTCTCAGCTTTCCACTTAATATTTACTAATCTTTTCCACGTCAAGGAGTCAGAATTTCTAAAAAAACACAACGACGGGTGCATGTTATTGCAGTACTTCACATTCATATAGCGAGCCCATAAACTAATGTTAGCTCTAAAAGAAAATCATAATTTGTGAGAAAAAAACATAGCTGTTTCAAACAAACTCTTACAACCCAACCCCACTTCATCCAAAACACCACAATTATTTTTCCAAGCCAACCAGTGAATAGCCTTATAATTCATTTTAGAACTCCAAAAAAATTTATTAATCATTCTTTCTAATCTAGTACAAATGGCGGCAGAAGGCATTAAAGTATGGAACAGATATATAGGAACGGAATTAAGAACAGACTTAATAAGAACCAAACGACCACCAAAAGATAGAAAGTTAGACGACCAATTCGCAAGTTTTTTTTGAATAATAGTGAAAATATCTTCAAAAAGAAAGTTCTTCTTTTTACCTTTATAGATAGGAGTTCCCAAATACTTAATCAGAAGATTTTTAGCTTTAAAACCACAAACCCTTTGAATCTCCTGAATTCTATTCTAATTTATAGAATTAGCACCAATAAAAATACTCTTCTCTCTACTGAAAAACAAACCACTGTAAGCATTAAAGTTATCCAGAAACTTCATTAAAATTTTAACATTTCTAATAGAGCCATTCGCAAATAAAATGAAATCATCAGCAAATCTCAAATGACTAATAGGAAAGCCTTTTTTCGTACGAAAATTCATGTTAATATTCTTAGCAAACAGATCCTACAAACCTCTAGATAAATACTCCATAGCAATAATAAACAGAGAAGGAGAAATAGTATCACCTTGACGCAGGCCTTTGGAAGATTTAAAATACCCATGATTTCTACCATTAATAATCACAGAAAAAAAAACAGTTTTCCACACTATTTTTAATTAACAAAAGAAACTTTTGATTGAAACCAAATAGAGAAAGCACTTTATAAAGAAAGTTCCAATCCAAATTATCATAGGCTTTAGTGATATCTAATTTCCAAATAATATTCCCACCATTAACTTTCGTATTAATATCATGAGTAAGCTCCTGAGCAAGTAAAATATTGTCGCTAATACTACGACCTTTAACGAAACCAGTTTGATTCAAGGAGATAATTCTAGGTAAAATCTTAGACAATCTATTAGCCAGAATTTTAGAATTCAGTTTATTAAAGAAGGTACACAAACTTATAGGTCTAAAATCAGTCCAAGCATTAGCTCCCTCCTTTTTAGGGATTAGAGCAATTTTAGAAGAAGAAAAGAATTTCGGATAGGGATTACCACCAAATAAGTCCAAAACCGCATTAATAACATCCTCCTTCACAATCTCCCAAGAATTTTGGAAGAATTTGGTAGTAAACCCGTCCGGGCCCGCAGTAGCATCAGCATTCATATCCTTAATAACATCATAAATTTCAATATCAAAAGGAAAATGGCAAAGCATATTATTATCCTCTTCACTAATAAGGTTAGGAATAACAAAATTATCCGAAATAGGCATAGTATTCGCATGATTATGAAACATATTAACAAAGAAATCAACACCCGATTTACAGACATCCTCTTCTTTTTCCAAAATAATGCCATCACTATTAATAACTTTATGAATTTTACTTCTAGTTTTAGTCTTATTAGCAATAGCATGATAAAATTTGGTATTTCTATCCCATTATATAATAAATTTAGCATTAGCCTTTTGCTTCCAAAAAGCTTCTTCTTGAGATTGAAGAAGACATAAATTTTTTTTAGCAATATTTAAGTTTAAAGTATTCTCCTCGGAAGGATTATCAAGAAAAATCCCTTCCAACTCATCAAATCTCGACTCAGCTTCAATAATATTAGAGAAAACATTTTTAAAAACAAATTTATTCCAATACCTCATGCATTGTTTAAGTCTAGTAAGTTTCGACCACAGTCTCAACATACCACTACTATTATTATCAGGAAAAATAGGGGCATTCCAATTATTTTCAACAACCTTTTTGAAACTATCATGCATCAGCCACATATTCAAAAATCTAAAAGCAGCAGAACCACTCTGATTTAAAACATTAATATTCAGAAGAAGAGGGGCATGATCAGACATGGTTTTACTCAAGTGTTCAACATTAGTATAAGAAAAGTGAGACAACCACTCCAAGTAAAAGAATTACTAGAAAAACCAATGTCATTAAGATTACACTCGTTAATCATATCATTAAAATCTTCCATAGCTTTAATATTAGGCCGACAACCCCCCCTTCTTTCACTAGCATTAGAAATGATGTTAAAATCACCACCCACACACCACAGCCCAGTAATATTAGTAGAAAAATTACAAAGTTGCTCCCACAGATTAAGCCTACTCATTCTAGTAGAGGCAGCATAAACAAAGGATGCAAAATAATATTTATTACTAACATTAATATGACAATGGACAACTTGGTGATAATCCATAATAATACCAAGAGAGATAGAATTATGCCACATAATCCATAATTTATTAGAGCAGTTAGCATAAAAATTAGGAAAACTTAAAAATCTAGCAGTTTCCACAATCTTATCAGCACTAATCATAGGTTCACTTAAGACAAGCAGTTTAATATTATGAATTCTACAAAGATTTTTAACTCTAATTTTCGAATCATTACCACCGATACCCCTAACATTCCACATAATTGCTTTAATCATTACCATTTTTTGCAGAAGTTTGAGCTCTGGTGGATCTAGGAGTAGCCGGATAAGCATTTTTACCTTGCTTACTCTTTTTCTTACCACCCTTATGAATCCATTCATCTTCCCCATTGATTTAACCTTTTAATTTAGGAGAATAGACATTCAAAGAGGCATTAGCATTAGTAGTAGGAATAAATTCTCCTTCTTCAAAAGAATCAGCATACACCCCTCCACTATTTATCTCCTCATCCCTGTTTCCCTGTTTAGAAAGTAAATCATTCTCAATTGCCAAAGAATTAGAATTAATAGGCAATTCATTTAATAAATCATCAACCAAAATAATAAGTTTAGGACCCTTAGATGTGGAAGAACTATTCTCTGGCTCTCTAAGAGCCTCATTCGATTGAATCCCCTTGTTCGAATTCATCAAATCCATATTCTCAGTATTACCACTTTCCTCTCTAACATTATCACATTTTTCTTCAACTAATTGATTATTATGTTCCGTCTGAAGCGGTTCCACCGGAATATCCTGATTCTCTTCTTTATTTTCCATGATAGGCACTTCGACAAGATTATTCACGGCAGATCCAGGCCTCACACTGTCATAATTCTCAATTTTTTTCAATTCTGGGTGGATTTTAAAGCAATCCACATTCGCATGTCCGTGAATTTTACAATGAGTACAGAAATCCAGTATTTTCTCAAATTCGGCTTTTTGCAAGTAACCATAAGCCTTGGATCCAACCCAAACTTCTTTGGGATGTTTTTTCAAAATGTCCACTTCAACCAGAACTCTAGCAACAGAAGGTCGAGTTCTCGACGCAGTGGCCTGATCCGTCTGTAACGGTCTCCCAAAAATGGTACCCAACGCATGTAAAACCTTCGGATTGAAGAAATGCAAATGTAAATTCGGGAACGAAATCCAAATAGGAACAATAGGAGATTCTTCCTTAATATCAAAGAAAGGCGTCCATTTTAGCACACGCATTTGGCAGTTATGAATGAAATATGATCGTCTAGCAAAAACTCTACTATAGTCTAAGTCATTAAACAATTGAATAGCCACATGCCTAGCATCCAGTAATCCAACAGAATAAAAACCCGACAATTTCAGTGAAGCAAAAAAATTACGAATAGCATCCAGATTCGGTCTACGCACTCCAAATTTCCCTACCAAAGTAAATTGAAAAGGGGAAGCCAGTTTAAGAACTTCCTCATCCGATAGAAGAACAGCTGGATGACCATTAAAATTTGATTGTTGTATAATTGGAAAAATATCACCTGAGGATGCAGCACCGGAAAGAACATCTTTAAAGGATCTAGATCTCGAAGGCGACGCAGATCCCTCAGCATCTAGTTGAAAAAAAAACTTTTTTCTTCGAAACATCCAGCTCCGAAGCTTTTCCCCACGGGTTACCCGGAGGAACCTCCGCCATGAGAGAAAAGCCCACCAGGGGCAAGAAAACACAACGATCTACACACCTAAAGCAGAGATCAAATGCCGGAAAGAAGCAGAAAGAGCAAAAAATCGCGAACAAAGGCGCTCGGGACGGGATGCCCTAAATCGCCAGAGCGGCGCACGGGGCCATTCATTTAATTACTATTGTTTTAGGTGAAATATGTTGGGTATCCAATGTGAGTTACCATATAATCAAATTTTTTACAAATAAGATATAATTAATATAGAGTTAATAGGAAATAGTAAATGCAGTGTAAATGAGTAATATCATTGAGCATTCTTATTTAATGTTCTTAGAAACATATGTAATAAGATAATTTACAAAACTAATTTACTTCCAACTTGTTAGATACATTTTGTATTTCATTTTTTTCTTATCTTTTTCAATAATGCATTAATAGTGGCAAGAGATATATCGTGGAATATATACGAAATAATTATTAGTTATTGGAAGCGTATAAATGAAGGATCGTGCGGCAAGGTCGTTTGATCCCCTTTGTCTTCGCCTTCATCTCTAAAAAAGTATCATACGATTTTGTCACACAATCTATCATTCGTATGCACTTAATAGCTATTAATTATTTCATGCATATTCCTCATTATATCTTTCATCACTATCGATTTATTTGTGAAAAAGGTAATAAGAAAAAAAAAATAGAACACAAATTGTGTCTAACAGGTTGGAGGTTGGTTCTACCAAGTGTCTTATTAAATTTGTTGGTGAGGTACTTAAATAGAAGAGCTCAATGATATTACTTGTTTATACTGCAATAATTTTTTCTTATCAACTCTATACTAATTGTCTTATATGTAAAAAAATATTGGTTGTATGATAATATGTATTATATATTCTTTTTTTTTTCATCTTTTAAAATAATAATTGAATGTATATTGATACTATGCAACTCAAATGTTGTGACTAATCTATGACTACAATTTTGAAAGAAAAATGATACTATTAAATAATTAGACACTAAAGGTGGAAATTCAATGATATTCAATTCCTGCATTAATTTGATGAGCTTTTTAAATATGATATATTTATTATGTATTTCACTTAGCCAACATTAATTCGATAATCATCCATATTAGTTACCATAACTTTGCAAAATACTAGAAAGATAATTTAATGATGTTATACAGATGTTACAATGCGACGAGTCTGTAATTTTACTTTAAGACAGACCCTAAACTATTCAACTTTTTTTTAACATTATAATAATGAGAGGGCTTAACCGAGCTTTATGCCGTTATCTGGTTTTCATTCGGAGATTTTCTTTTTGTTTTTTAAAATAATTTTTTAATATAAAAAATCAGATAACGGCATAAAGCTCAGTTAAACCCTCTCATTATTATAACGTTAAAAAAAAGTTGAATATTAAGGTCGCATTTCTCAATATAAGACCTAGACCTCAAAAGAACTGGTCTCCAACAACCATCAAGGATTATTCTTCAGCTGGCTTTCATCATTCCACGTAATTGTGTATTTGCAGTTTCGTTACTTCAAGTTGATTTTGACACTTGATATGATGAACCAGACATTCTGGTACAAGCGAACTAGAATTATGAAGCTTTGCTTTATGCTCATGGTAGATGTTTTTGATAATTACGCCCTCAATCAACCTATACCAATTTATAATTAATGAGTTGCAATGACAAGTTGCAGAACTTGTAAAATAGAAGCATCATAACAGAAAATAAAAAATAAAAAATCAAATTGGAACTCATTATGGATAAGCCACATAGAATACGCACATTTGAAAAAGATTTGATTAGGACGGTAAACGAGTCGAGTCGAGCTCGTGCAGGCCTAACTCAAGCTCGACTTGCGAGTCAAATTATGAGCTCGAACTAGAGTTGAGCTCGCGCCACCAAAAACAAGCTCGTCGAGTGGCTCAATTTCGTGGTTCGAGATCGCATAGGTTCGCGGACACTGTATGCCTTCTGCGAGCGCAGAGGTTCGCCCATCCAAATGCGCGTAAAGGTTTGTCTTCCGCACACGCTTCACCTTCCCCATGCGCATAGTTCAAAAACGTGCACTGACGCCCTTCACCTTTCACACGTTGCTGATTTGCTTCTGCCTGATGAGCCACTCAATGAGTAATCAAGTTGAGCTTAATCTGGATCAAACTTGAGATTGAGAATCAAACGAGCTCGAAATTCTACTTGATATCGACTCGCAAGCTTGTTAACGAGTCGAGTTCGAGTCGGCTCACGAGTCAGCTTGACTCATTTGTACCCCTAAATTTGATTAATGTATTCTTTAGTGGAAGAGCTAAACAAGTAAAAATGATGAAAGATGTTACCACTTCTCGCTAAATATTTACCGACTTTAAAATCATCTATAAAAGCCTTCCACATATGAGCAGATTATCTCAATAAGTGTTTTTAAATCACACAATCATATGTGAAATATTATGAATATTGCTAAAAGATATTGTTAGCATCCATATAAGATGAATTCTCTTTGCTATTTCATTATATTATTTCATTCTTGAATTTGTTAGCATAGTCCAAGTAAGAATTGAAGATTTTTATTCTCATTATACCCAACAAAATAAGCTTTTCCCACTACGTGGGTCGGCCAAATAAATCTTTATTCTCCATTGTGTCCTATTAAAATTTTGTTTGAGATGACTTTCTTACCGCTTCTTAAAGCAGCTTTCTAGTATAAAAAGTAATTTTTTTTATACTAAAAGCTTCTTTAAGTAGTAAGAAAGCTATCCTAAACAAAGTCTTGTACTCTATCCTCAATTAATCAAGATTACTCCATAAAAATAATGAAGAGATATAGTGATCTACGATAACCCTATCTTGAACCATTTGTAGATTTGAAATAACAATACAATTCTCCTTTGATGATAATTGTACAAGGCCTAGCAGAAATACAAGCATAAATCTAATGCACAAAGGTAGGAGTAAAACTAAAATAATTAAATCAAAATAGCATGTAAGCTTGATTAAAACAATCAAAGGCCTATCAAGATCTACCTTTGCATATATGTAGCCATAAGTTTTGTTGAGGCCTTGGAGATATTTAGAATCCAAAATAATATTAGCAAATATATCATGACCTTCCATAAAAGTAAATCGAGCAATACTTATGAGAATGTGTAACACATTCTTTAATATATTTGTTAAAATCTTAGATATTATCTTATAAATTGTCTTACATAGGGATATAAGCTAGGCTTGTAGTAAAAAAATTGTATTATTTTTGAGGTTTCTAGGAGTTAATGTGATTACCAAATGATTCCAAAAGTCTAACATGTTAGAAGTCTTAAAGAAGTTATGAACTATTATAAATTGTGGCCTCTAATCGTCTCCTAATAATCTTTGAAACATTTGAAATTAAAACTCTCTAATGAGATTATGCATAAATCATCCTCCCTCTTTTGATAACTAGTTGAATTTAGTTTATTAGAAAATAAAAAAATGCTCGTTAGAAGAGGCAACAATGAACTTAGTTAGAGTTGTTTTTTGCTTGAGTAAGAAGGTTTAAATTCAAAGGACCACCTTCAAGAAAATATAGTACCTTGGGGTGTTCCTTTTTAAGACTATTTGTAATGAGAGAAATATTTGTTGAACAATTCCAGTCATTTTCGTTGAAATGAAATCTTAACCACTTTTAATTTTTGCAATAGCATAAATATTGGATCACATTCAACAAAAGTATTCCTAGCATTATGAATAATTGTTGAAGAGAGAAGGATGATGATACGAAGGTATTATTCTTATATAGAAGATTTCACTACAAATAAAGAGGTCTAATGAGATAGGACTAATAAATCTTATCTCAATATATATAAAATGCTAATAAAAGTTATATCATCAAAGTTTAAAGTCAAGTTTAAATTACGAAGAGAATCTGGTTATCTAGTCTCCCAAAGGCTAGAATATATCCCCTAAGGTTATTATGCTCAAGGAAACATCCAATAGATACTCTCAATAAAGGAAGCATGCTTGTGTTCTAATTTGATTTGGTGAATATTAAAAGTTTGATTATGATTCAAGGATTATCATCTCAATAGGATAGTCCATACTTCAAGATGAACAAATTCATAAGGCAGAGATGAATCACCATAATTAAGGGGCTATTTAGTTAGAAGAAAAAGGAATGTCGTGTAAAAGATATGTAGTGTATTTGAAATACTTGGAGTTGTTTGGATAAGAGTAAACTAAATGCATGTGATTATTTTTTTGTGTTAGGCTTGAAAAAAAATGAATGCACTATAAACTTCAAAGATGGTGATGGTCAGTGACTGGTGGTAGCCAACAACGACAGTGTTTGACTAACAGTGATGAATGGATGTTGGCAGCAATAATGGTTGACGATGAGTGGTAGCAATGACTGGTGGTGTCCGACGACGATCGGTGGTTCGAGGTGGGTAGTGGCCAACAAGAGGCGGTAGTGACAGAGTTGGACAAGACCCGACTGTCATGACTGTCATTATTCGACCCAATATAATCCACATATAGAATGAGTCATACTATGTTAGATGATGACAATATAGAAATCTCAGGATCTAATTGGAGGAATTATATAATTTTTATTTATTTATAAACTATAGAGCCACTAAAACTTCAATTAAAATGTAATTATATTCACCATCAAAATCCTTTTCATTTATACAAAACATATTTACAATGAAGACAATTATTTACTAACAATACATGACAAAAAGAGCACATATCAAAATGAAAAATCATGTTCATCAAAATCTCACTATAGGAAAATCCGCTATTACCGAAGGATCTAATACGCCAGTAAAACAAAAATTTAGATCGAAAAGCGATGTTTATGTCGCATTTCCGTCAAAATTTGATATGATGGCAATTTGCATGTCCGTAAAAATTTCTAACATATATAATACGTCAGAAAAGTTTTCGGCATACTTTCTGGTGCAAAACGGGTGGAAAAGATGCTAGTGGTTACGTTGTTTCCTTTTCCCTTATTCCGGCATTAAATCTGCTCGAATTTGTGGCGTATTTGTACACCGGTAATTCCGGCGCATAAACTCTCATTGTATTCGCCAAAAACTAAACGACAAAGATAACCGACACATTGTACGCCTAAAATGCCGGCGTACAAATACAATGGAAATCTATACATAATTAGTTATATCATCTTTTCTAGTGAATTATCAGCATTATATATGTTTAAAACCTGTAGCAATAAAAAAATAACCTTCCCATACAGCAATTTATTTTCCACAACTTGCAGCAAACAGTTACATAAGATCATAACAAACATCAACAACTAATTGCATTTAGTGCAATTACAAACACTACTCATTAACATCACCAAATACTCAAAAAAATCATCAAATATTCAAAAACATCACAAAATATTCATAAACATCAACAAATATTCATAAACTTCACCAAATATTCAGACATTGAAATAAGTACATATGAAACAGAAAAATTAAACAACTACTCTGAATCCATTGACTCACCCTCCGCTGGAGCTACCTCATTTCCACTCAATTGCTCCATCATTTTTCACATTTCATCCAACAACTAATTGTGTTGCATCTACATCTGCATATGTATCTGTGCTTGCAACTGCACTTGCCACTCATCTTTTGATTTCCTTGTTCTTGCTCCGCTTGAAGGGCAATTATCTGTTGACTATATAAGGACTCCTAGGAACTTGCTGTGAAGCTGGATCCACTAGAGATCATCCCCTCGTATGTCTGGGCTTGCGAACCTAAACTATAAACCTTTCCATGTTGCATTCCTCCTACAGCTTGCAACTAGATGCGGTACTAAAAATACGAGGGGAATGTTAAGTATCATAAACATATAAGGAGTAGTCTTACACAACTCTAGAGAAATATTATAAGGGGTGAGTATCACGGACCAACATAAGTAAGATGAAACAGACTAACTAAAGTAAGTAAAACCATCTGCGCATAAATTTAATCTTATATTTATTGGTTCTGTTGTAAAGGTGGAATGCATACGATTAAAGTGTCTCAAAGTCTCTGCTTCTGATGGATGTGTAATAACAGTTTCTTGCAGAATGTGTTCATTCTACTATCTCATATATACAGCAGATCTCATGGATGCATATAACCGTTGTAGTCTGGGAATTATTGGTAAGTAAAATATCATACTGATAAATACTTTCTTTAGCTTTTTTTTTCGTTCCTAACTTTTGTTTAAATCTTGGTGCATTACAATAACGACATGCAATCTCTGATAAATCATCTTTATAGTATAACATGCATCCATTGACATAATAATCTATCTTTGTGTATATCAAATCAAGTTTGGAAACTAACTTTTTTATTCGATATAGATATGTAGGAATTATATTATATATTATCTATCGGGTTAGTTTTCTTAAGCAGCCCAAGAAATTGATTAAAATATTCATGAGGAATATTATATTCTACCTTGATGCTTAACATCTTCATAGCAATGGATAACTCTGAATGAGTAATACACCCCTTTCATATTGGTTGTTTGGCAGCATGCAACAAATCATAAAAATTTTATACCTACTTATTTGGTAACTTTTTTATATATTATCCAGATTGTGTTTCAGTTGCATCATGAACTAATTCCTCAAGATTTGGCCGGATATTTTCATCCTCAACTATATTACTACTTATATATGAACCACATCAAGAATCAAAATGTAGCTCATATTCACCATAAGAAGTATAATATCAATATTATGGCATGAACCCTCTATGAAATAGATTAACCATTACATCATTTGGTCTTAGGTGAACTTGATTTTTATGTTTAAAATATGGATATCAAAACATTCCATCTGATATGAAGTTGGACAGTTATTTTGTTGTCTGAATGAAAATGTTCACCCCATTAATGAACTCATATGTTAATGTCTTTCTTCCTTGCGTCAATCGATTATACATCCAATTTCTTTGATTTCTAATATCCATAATATAGCTTACATATAATATGAAGCTATTATATATTGATTGAAAATCATTTAAAAAGAAATAAATAAATTTCAATGTGTCTTTTAACGATTTTCTAAAGTTATTTCTAACAACAACATCATCATCATCATCAAGCCTTTGTCCCACTACGTGGGGTCGACTACATGAATACTTTTTCTCTATTGTGTCCTGTTAAAAGTCAAATTCTCGTTTAAATCTAATAAAGAAAAATTATTTCTAATATTTTCTAACTTAATCTTTTTAGGTCTATATCTACCTTTCTTAACATAAGTCAAATTTAATACCTCTACTTTCCTAACCAGGTCATTGGAAGGCTGTCGTTTTATGTGCCCAAACCATCTAAGGCTACTCTCTCTAATCTTATCTTCCATTGAAGCTACTCCAACCTTATCACATATATGCTCATTTTGGATCCTATCTCTAAGGATAAAGCCACTCATCCACCTGAGTATCCTCATCTCTGTAACTCTAATTATAAATCAAAGATATCTAAAACAAGTACTCTTATTAATGACTTGATTGCCCAAAGTCACAATCCTCTCACTAGGTCTAGTACTACTAAAATTATACTAAATATATTCAATTTTAGATCTACTAAAGCAAAACCTTTAGACTCTAAGGTTAATCTCCATAATTCAAGTTTACCTTCAACTCCCTCTCTACTCGTATCAACATGAATAATATCATCAGCAAAAAGCATACACCAGTGTACATCCCCTTGCAAATGTCTAATGAGAAAATACATGAAAAAAAATAAAATGTCACAGTGGATTATCCTAAAAACAACGGTGGAAGTAGGCGACTAAGGTGGCAAACGTCGACAAACTAAATCAAAGTTTGTTGGGTGAAGGGTTAATCTTGACAGCGACGACATTCGGCTGAGGCGACGGAGGGGAGGTTAGCAAATAAAAATAATGAGGATTAACATGAATAATATCATTAGAAAAAAACATACACCAAGGTACATCCTCTTGCAAATGTATAGTGAGAAAATCCATGAAAAAATAAAACTTACAGTGGATTATCCTCAAAACAGTGGTGGAAGTCAGCGACTAAGGTGGTGAGCATCGACAAACTCGGTGGAATTATGTTGGGTGATGGGTCGGTCTCGGCAGCGGCAACGTTCAGCTGAGGCGACGGAGGCGAGCTGAGCGAACGGAAATGGCGAGGAATGAAATAATAAGGCAGGCTGGCTCGGGAGAGTAATAGAGTTTGGACCGACATTTTTTTTCTGGTAGATAAGCCGCCAGTGACTTTTTTGTCGTAATTTTCGACGGTAATTATTCGTCGTGTTTAAATACACCGGCATAATATTCGTCGGTTAGTACCTCGAACATTATCGACTGAAAATACGCCACATAATAATATGGGTTTATATATTACGACGTCTTTAATAACGAATAATGCATCGGAGAATTACCGGTCTCATGTATGTGGACCTCCGAAAGAGCACCGCGCGAACGGGCCCGGGCCGATTGGAAGGGACAGATTGGATCGTGCATACGACTGACCATTGAGGATAGAGGCTTTCGCCAACACACCTCGATGGGTAGTAATATACAGGACCAAATCACGAGTTTCCCCCATCCAATGCAAGAGCTCGAATGGGGTTTAGTAGATGTGGGACCGTGTTTCCCACGGGCGCAAGCCCCCGTGGTTAATTACATCCCAGGCCGGAGCCTGAGAAAACTCTCGATTAAGGATCATACATTATCCTTTCCTAAAATGGGATCGGCACAAGGGTACAGACTAGGAAATCCTACTCAAAGGGAAAAAAGGTCCGAATGGGCTGAATCAACATGCGTGGCTCATACCAGCATTCGGAGGCTCTAGGGTACTAAAGAGAAACTGGAGAAAATCAAAGTCAAACATCCGATCACATGCGTGAGAGAAGGATGGAGGTGGTGTCATCCTGTGATGAAGATAAGTAGGATTTAGGGTCCCTAAAAAGAAGGGACCTACCTACTATTTAAGGCATACTACGAGACCGAATGTAGTAGCCTCGAATCCTAAATCTAGTTTGGACTTAGTGTTCGACACACACTAAGACCAGTGTCCTATCTAATGCGATGCAAAGATCTGGACTTATCCCGGCCTGGATTGGGGGAGCCAGCTAACCACCTAATCGATTTAAAACCATGCTGTCAAGTCAGTTATGAAAGATGGGTAGGTAGTACAGCTATTGGAAGTAGGACCGACATCTAGAGGATTTCCTAAGTGGTCCTGGACTTATGTTGGGTGAATGCCCCTAGCTAATGCAATTAAATTTTAATTAGTTGGTTACTAATGCAATGCATGCTAGTTGAAATGTCAGCTCATGAATGCTTTGGACTTTAAAAAAAACAGGCTTAATATAAAATAATTTTTAGAAAAGACTGAGTCTCCCTAGGTCCGGCACTTCATCCTCATAGGCCAGATTATCCGGACTCTACCCGCATGCAGGGAGATGTCTTATTAGAAGGAGATAGAGGATGCAGTAATATGCATGCGACCCCGGACGGTTCCGGCAATTCCCTATATTCGTTAAGTTTCTATGTTATTTAAAACTTAAATTTTGAGAGATTAATTACGAGTAGAAGAATTTTATAGTCCTTAATGAGCCTAACGGAATCCAGGTGAAAACAAAAGCGGCATGCAAGAAAGAAACCTAAGAAAAGCATGCACTTTCTACTGCGCAACCAGGTAAACACATCAATATAAATCAAACTAATCAAGTAAATGTCCATAGGCCAACTGCCCTTTAATTACAACCCAGGGTATGCAGAAAAGTAAAGTGGCCGGGCACCACTGCCAACAACCCGGATTTCTAAGCCTATGACAGACGCCAACAACTTTGAGTGGGATATTGGGTCTTCAAATCTTTAGTCTTCTGGATATCTTCTCCTTGGACTTCTTGGATCTCTCCTCCTTGTACTCCTTGGAACTCTCCTCCTTGGACTCCTTGGATCCGTCGTGGCTTGAATATCCAAACGAAGAGGCAATTCTCCCAATATGGGGGTATTGCCTTTTCTCTTTGGATATCTAAAGCCATCCAGCTCGATCTTCCAAATGGAAGAAGACTCTCCCCTTAGGGATGCCTTCTTCTTTTAGAATCCGAGCTGGATAAGAATATCCCAACTCAAATGTTGTTTTCACAACTCTTAACAATTATTACATACAAATTTACATTTATTGAAAAGCAGTAAATTCTAAATCACCTGCAAGGTTATCCTAATAATCATCCAAAGCAGTTTATATGAAAATGAAAATGCTAACACCATTGACCCTGTGCCAAGCCATGCTCTGAGGGCTAAGCAGCTTCATCTGTAGCAATTATAATTATTTAATGATTTTAGCCCTCATTATATCAGGGGGGCTGAGTAAGCACCTGCATAAGACAACATTAGAAATCACAACGGTGCCCACCCTTTTATTAGCTTGAGCATGGCCACCTGCATAGAAGAACAGTATATATATATATGACGTTCCTAACCTAGAGGTAAATCTAGAGCCCACATCCAGAGTGCAGAAAAAGTAAGCAAACACACCAATCATTTTTCAAACAGCATGCAATGAAAACCACGGAAAGCTCTGGCACACAGCAGAAAATAAAACCCAGCGGCCTAACCTAGATCTAGAAGTGGTGCCCTAGCAAACCATTCTATGTGTGTGTAAGGCTAGTGTGGTTTGGATAGATCCTAAGTGGGGTAGTTAGTTAAAATTGTCTAAAGTTCAAATTTGTTGAAGGCCAAAAAAGGAAATTTTTATTGAAATTCAAATATTAGTGAATTGGGGTGCGTTTTAATTAATATAGTTTGTTGATCAATTTTAGGAACTTAGGGTGATGATATTTGAAGTTAAAGTTATATTAGCCAATTTTGGAAAGTCCTGGGTCCCCCCTAGGAACTAGACTAAGGGTCCAAAAGGTCACTATGGAAAAAAGGCTAAGTCTGGATCTCCTATCACCTTAGGAAAATACTAGACCTTAATACGAGTAGTTAGACAGGTAGTAGGCTGAAATCGGAGTTATCTAGGCAAAGTTATGAATTTTCTAAGTTTCGGGCCCTAAATGAACTAGGGTTGACCAAAAAGTTGACTTTCTAACCTAGGCCAATTTCTGGAATCCTAAGATTTTTAGTAAATACTAGACCCTAATTGGAGTCTAATGCAAGTGAGTTTACCTAATTTAGAATTTTCTACAATTAGTTATGAGTTTTCTAAGATCGGGGTATTTAAGGGAATTTTCTAAATTTCCTAACAAAGGGCCTTTTTACTGTTTTGCTCCAAACAGGCTCCAAACTGATTGGAATCACTCCCAAAGCTCAGGGATGACCTAAGAAAGTGTTCCCAAGTGTTTGGAGAAAATTTGGAATTTTTAATAATTTTTAATAATTTATTAGGGGCAAAACGGTAATTTCCACCTATGGTCAAATTATGGGTCAACCTGAAGTCAAACTATGGAGCCCTATTTATCTAAAGTCAAGGATCCGATTCTGGTCAGTTCAAGGTATTATGGGTAATTTTCTGATCTAATATGTAATTATTGTAATTTTCGGAAGGTCTCGGGCCTTAATTAGCCGGTTAATTAGGGTTAGTTAACTAAGGGGTCTAACAAGCCCTAAAAATTCCTAGAAAATTCTGAGGGATTTATGATGTCACTAAGTTTAAATGTTGAGGTTTTGGTGTCAATCAGTGATCTATCCTAGCTCCTAGAAAACTTCTAAGTTCGCTAGACGGGCCCTTAATTATTGTCCTTAAGGTGTCACTACGTTATATGGGTTTAAACTGAAGTTCATACTAACCCTCAAGGTAGTAAATGCATGGAGTACATAAACAAAATAAACACGCCATGTCCTTAAATCTAGGAGAGCCTAGACTAAGTGCTTGTGGTGTGACGACCTACACATGCAATCTACGAAAGATAAAAAGAAGTAAAGACACCTAAAGAGATGATTAGTGAATGATTGGGACTCAACCATTCACTAACCCACTCCCCCATGATTGCTCTTCATTCGTAGAACCTATGTCTAAAATTTCATCGAAGTAGCGAGTCTCCCAGAATTAGGATTTAAAGTATATATAGTTTTAAAATACTTTAAAAATACTTAAAACTAAATAGACTTTTAGGAAAAATATATAATAATAAAAAAATAAATCAATTTATAATGAATAGATATATGGGAGACCCGCTGACCACTCAATCGAGACCTCGCAACGATTCGAAAATAGTTTGTATCATGAAAATAATTATCATAATTAATATTTAATACCAAAAACACTCGAATGATCGAATCCAAATAGTGATCTGTCAAAACAGCCAAAATCAAGAGCTGGAAATGGTTTCAAAACATGAAGCTCGCTTTTCTGAAAAGAACGAGGGGTTATACGTCAAAATCCGACTTAAAACGGCGAAGATACGAAATTTACAAGTTCAAATACAATAAAATAATATTTTAAAATAATGCAGTTTCAATGTTTCTGAAATGACAGAAAATACAGACAAAATTTTCATCTGAAAATAGTTTTAAAATATGCAGAATTCAGAGTACATCCAAAACAAGGTGCTGTGCACAAAAATCCGACTCAAAATAAGAAAGTTATGCAATTTTGAAGTTCAAAGACAATAATTGAATAGTTTTAAAACAATGTTGTTTAATGTTTTCCAAAATAATTACAGACAGACCCAAAAATTTCAAAAAAAACCAATTCCAGAATGTGCAGAATCCAAATACGTTCAAAACAATATGTTGTGCGTTAAAATCGGGGCGAAAACGAGGAAGTTACGAATTTCTGAAGTTTAAGTCAATAAAGGATATTTACAAATAAACAATTATTGTAAAATAATAAAATATAATTAAAAATAATCTCAAAAATAATTAATAATAATAATGATTATAAAATAAAACTTAAACAGCAAAATAATGACTTAAACTAATAGTAATTAATATAAATAATCATTAAATAACAATATAATAGTAATTATACAAAAATAATAATTTAAATAAAATAAAAATAAAGTTATTTTACTGTTTTAATAATAATTAAAAATATATACATTATTTTTTAAAAAAAATATTCCTAGTGTAGAGAATGAAAATACGAACAAAACAAGGTATTGTACGGAAAAATCGGACAAAAAATGAATTTTCTGCAATTTTTTAAAGTTAAAAATATGTTTAAAATAATTTAAAAGAAATTAAAAATAAAATTCGGCGGCGGCGGCTGTCGGTGCGCCACGTGGCGGCCTATGGTTCGTCCCAGCAACCGCGGCCAATCATTGCTTGGCGGCGCGATGATTGCGCCGCCGGCAATGATTGCCGCAATGATTGCGGCAATCAATCGGCGGACCCGTCCACTTAGCCACGTCAGCAGGGATCCCCGCCGTCCGATCTGCGTGGGAACGAACCAGCGGCTCGGATCAAGTCGGACGGTGATTCAGTCCGACGTGTATACCTCCGGGTCGGACAGTTAGCGATTCGACCGGATCTGTGCCGTCGATCAACCGAATCGACGGTCCAGAGAGCGTCTGGCTGGGAGCAGGCCGAACCGAGAACCCTAACCCTATTTTCACTTCGTTCTCACAAACGGATGGACCAAACGAGACGAAATTTGAGATCTGGCTTCTAATAGTGAAGAGCATCAATGGGGGAGGTTTATTTTGAATTAATATTCACTAATCACAACGCTAATTAACTCTAAGTGACCTAGACTAGGGTTTAGGTTTTACCTCAATCCACACGGTGGATTTGGACGATCTTGGACTTGTTGGATTCGTGGAATCGTCTAGAACAATTCTTCTCCTGAACTCCGACTCCAAAACAGCCTGGATCGAACGGTATTCGCGCCGAAAGGGGTTCACGTTCGGGTTCGCCGGACTTCTCGTCGCCGGCGACTCGAGCAGGTCGGGATTCGGTCGGAAAAGGTGGAGAGGAGGTGCAGGAGCTCTCACCGAAAATTTGGAGGCCTAAGGCGGTCTCTCCAAAAAGCAAGAGAAAAAAAGATCCTCTCATAAACCTAATTTTTCCCTATTTAAAGCTCTAATCAATGCACCAACGGTTGGGATCGAATCTCTAGGTAAGTAGGAGGGAAATCCATCATATTTGGCCGTGGTTTGAATTCTAAAACGCTCATAGGCTTTAATTCCATTAAATTAGGCTTTAAATTGACCTTAATAGGTCATATTTGACCTATTATGACTTGGGTTGACCAAGTCAAGTGTTGACTTGGTCAACCTAGTCAATTAGGTCCAAGGGTGAATGGAATCAAGCCATGAATGAGTTTGAATTGATTTGAATTCGATTTGAGGCCAAAAGGGGTTAAATGGTCAACCCTAGTTGACTTGGTCAACTGAGTTGACCCAGGGTCCAAGTCAGGGTCTAACAGACTCGACTCGACTCACTGAACCCGTGGGAGGGAGTCTTGGGGTCTGATTTGGCCAATTTGACCAAGTCAACTCTCCAAGCCCGATTCTGGGCAAAATCGAGGTCAACAATGTACACTTAAAATTCCCCCATAATTTTACCGTCGAAAAAATATCGGTAAGAATGTCGTAATTTCCGGCGTATAGATTTCCGCCGGAAGATCCGACGATAATCAAAGGTTTTCATGTAGTGTCTATCTAATATACCTATATAGTTTCTAATCTCAACTCATGTAACATTTTCTCCACTCAGCCTACTCCTTCCCCTTATTTTGACCTAAAACAACTACAAAATGCAAGCACGAATAACCATAGATCAACAAATCATATTTAACCTATATATGTATTTAATAATTAAAACTATCAATGATAAAGCAGAAATAATAAAGTAAATTTATCACAGAGGTTCAATTCGATTTTTCATATAATAAATAAAAATTTACATAATAGTAAACAAAATCTTAAACATGCCAATCAGAAGTAATAAAATAGTGGAGAAGTAGAATATCAAGCACTTTACATTCATTTTTTAGAATAGAGCATTTCCCTCAGACTCTTATACATCCCAACATATTTTAGAATTCAAAATTCAAGCCCATATAACTCCTTGTCATAGCATATCACATAACAGGCCTTTATAACTCCTTATGCTTAACACTGTAGATTTTTAAAGATTTTAGCTCTTTATAACTCTTAATAGATGACACGTTAGAATCTCTGCCAATCATAAAAACTTGTCCATATTCATACATTGTAGGCATGTAAGCATAAAAAAAGTATTTTCACATAAAGTATGTAGTATCAAAATTAACACAAAGTTTCACAGTTTCCTACTAATAATTAAACAGATAAAAATTTGAGGGAAAGTTTCATACAAAATTTAATATTTTTTTAAAAATTTATCAAGTTATCACATGTTGTTCATAGCTATATTTTAAATCTTTTATTGTACAACAATATGATTTATATATCTCAAAATATTTTTTAGATTATTAGAACCTAACATTTTTATAACTACCATGTGATAATTTGTAAATAAAATGTTAGAACATACAGAATATTACCCACTATGTGACATATCAAAAGTAATGAGGTGACAATTTATTTAGTGATCGAATAAACCAAGTTTTGCATGAAAATTTTAATTAAAATGCCAAAAAATCTAAAAAACATTCAATTATTAAAAACTGATATAAGCAAAATGTAGAATATCATAGCTCAGATAATTTCCCTGAATGACCTAACGAAAAATATTGCTCGAAGATGCACAAAATGGACTTTCTCTCTTTAGTTTGCACATCAAAGGAGAAAAAGAAATGGTAATTGAAATTTTGAGTGGAAATTGATACTTATTAAAATATTTGATTAGCGTTGCGGTGTTTAGAGTCTCAAACATCGTGGTGCTTAGAGACACATAGAGCATAGCATCGCAACCCCGGAACCAGCATTGCAATATCCTAAATTTTTTTATATTTATAGAGAACGCCACTATCAAAATTTATAAATATGTTCTCACTCTTCATGTGTGTGCATGTGTGTGTGTGTGTTGGGGGGGGGTGTTGGGGGAATAGAGAGAACTAAAAAAAATCCTCTTGTATTTTTCAACCATCGTTGCAAATGACCACCACTAACTATTGCTACCGACAACCATCATCGCCACTAAGAATCTACATCATAAATGTCTACCATCTCTAGAGTACTGATGAGATTTAACCATACAGTTAGGTATAAAAAGCTTATTTGTGAACATCTACTTTATATAATCTCTATTAAGAAAATCAAGCCCTATTGTTGGGTATTAAGTATTAACAGTCATACTTGATTTATATACTCTCCCTTCTTCTTTAGTAGTAAATAAAAGAGAATGTTTATATCACTTAGTATCTAGTGAATTGTATGATTTGGTCAGATCTCATGATTTTTTCTCTTCTGAATTTTCCACTTAAAAAATTTCCTAGTCTTACCACTTTCATCGACACCTGTTGAATCTTTATGCAATGCTGATATTTAAAATATACACTATACCGACTTAATTTTTTTAGCACACAAAAAAATATTTTTTCTAGGAGCCAATTTAAGTAAATGATTTTCAAATAAACCATACTCAACAATAAAAAAAAGAAGGTAACATGCAATAATACTAGTAAAGAGTAAATTACACAGTGCTTATGAGATAATAAATAATGGTTAGGTGTAGCTAGGCCTATAATTTTTTTAAGTAAAAATAGAAAAATGTAATTGGGATCTTTATAAGTAAAATTTATTCGTAGGTTTTTATCCAAATTTAAATGTCATAAGTTACGAGTATCAGGATTGCTCCTTACCACGTGAATCAACATGAACAAAAATATGAACAAATTAATATTATTTCAAGAGGGAGA
The DNA here is from genome assembly GCA_016618105.1 of Dendrobium huoshanense. NCBI lineage: Eukaryota > Viridiplantae > Streptophyta > Magnoliopsida > Asparagales > Orchidaceae > Dendrobium > Dendrobium huoshanense. Next base: position 71,176,600 of record CM028347.1, on the reverse strand, counting down.
AAATCACAAAATTCTGTATATAGACATTAAAATCATGCATACAACTATTATAGAAAAAATGGCTGACTAGATTAATAAATAAATGATACAAAATGATGTACTTGCATCAAATGGTAAGCCATTTGATCAAACATTGCTAGTTCTTTTATGATTAGCTTAAGAAAAAAAATACAAGTCTAAGGAGTTTATAGACTTCAGCTTATGAAGAGAGCATCAATGTGGCCATGATCTTTAAAAAATAAGCCTCATTCAAATGCAAGCATAAAGTAATTTCTTTGCAAAAGGGATATAAAACATATCTCTTAATAAAGTAAGTAAATGCTTTAATAACTTGAAAAGTTCTTAATATTATAAGGTTTTGTTATTAACTTCTAAGCATATATCTCAACAATTCAAAACAAATGATAAAGAATGTTAGTTAAAACAAATCAACATTCAATATATAAATTTGTTGCGTGCTAGAATATACGCGGTGGTAGAGTTTGTAAATTCGCGTCCAAGCGTTCTACGAGTATTTAGCACAGCCGCTCGATTCGAGTATAAGCTCGTTAAAATCGGAGACCGTTTGGTAACTCAAATTGCGGTTTGAACCTTCCAACAGCGGTTCGGGTCCTTGATTCGGACTCATTTGGGCTCAGATTGGATTGATCTTGGTGTCGTTGGGTTCATATTTCCGAGATGCTCAGTTTTACTATAAGCTCGCTGAAATCGGAGTTCGGGTGCTCCCGGAATTAATTTTTGAAGTTTTCAACTAGCTTTTGCCTCGAGATTCATGCCCGATCAAGCTAATTTTGTGATGTCGTATCAGTTGCCCCCCTATTTTCGGACATCAAAACTCCAGGAGTTCGAAAATATATGCTTCAAAAATTTGTATCGGCCAAAACACCAAAAATTGCGTTCCAACAATTAAGTGTTTATCAAAACTTGATCATAGATGTTTCGTTGAGCTGCGAAAGTTGCAAAATTGAGTCAGAAACGTCGAAAAACATGTCCAGGGACCCCAAAAATGTCGAATTTGGTCTTTTTGGGGCGAAAAACGGGCCTGAAATAGACTGGGCGGTCGATCCGGCCGGATCGGCTGGGTCGGCCAGCGGGCCGGTCGCCGGCGGCGGCGGCGGCGGTGCGGAATCGCGGCCAGGCCCTCGCTCGCGCGGTGCCGCACGCCTGCACTCGCGCGGTGCTCCGCAGCCCCATCCGGGCTAACCCGGGTTAGAATGCCGCGGGCTGGCGCCCGCCGCTGCCGCGGCCGGCTGTTGCGCGCAGCTGTCGCGCTCCCGCGTGCCGTTGGCTGCCTGCACTCGCCGTGATCCGTGTGTGGTGCCCATGGATTGGTGTGCTTCGACGGTGGGGAGGAGGCCGTTTGTCCCACCGCCTCAAGTGGGCCCCACATTCGCGAAATTTAGTTCTTTTGCCATTTTTTTTGGTCCAAAAAATTCCAAAAACATTCAAAAAAATCCGGAAAATTTTTAAAAAAATCAGGAATTTCAAAAATTGCAATAACTCCCCCTCATTCTCTCAAAACTTATAAATAGGCCCCCTAGGCCTTTAGAAAATTTGCACCTTCTCCTTTTTTCTCTCTAGCTTTCTAACAGTTAAGGCTTCCGCTCTTTGCGAGTGGAAAAATTTCCCCTGCTCGACTTAGCACCCCTCCTCTTATGCAGAAGTTTAGGGGATTTCTTCTCCTCCCCCGGCTTTCTAACGGTTGAGGCTTCCGCTATTTGCGAGTGAGAAATTTCCCCTGCTCGAATTAGCGTTCCTCTTCTCGTGCAGAAGTTTAGGGGATTTCTTCTTCCTCCAGCTTTCTAACGGTTGAGGCTTCCGCTATTTGCGAGCGGGAAATTTTCCCTACTCGAATTAGCGCTCCTCCTCTCGTGCAGGAGTTAGGGGATTTTCTTCTCCTTCCCCCGGCTTTCTGACAGTTGAGGCTTCCGCTATTTACGAGTGGGAAATTTCCCCTGCTCAACTTAGCGCCCCTCCTCTTGTGCAGAAGTTTAGGGGATTTCTTCTGCCCCTCTCTATTCTTCAAGAGATCTGTTGAACTGCAGAAATCTGACGTCGGGTAGAAATACGACGTCAGGCAGAAGACCGACGAAAGTCCATTGACGGACAAAAGTCCGACGATAGGTAGATTTCCGACGTCCGATGGAAGACCGACAAAAGTTTATCGACGAGCAGAAGTTCGACGACAGGGAGAAGTCCGACGTCAGGTAGAAGTACAACGTCGGGTAGAAGACCGACGAAAGTTCGTCGACGAGCAGAAGTCCGACGATGAGTAGGAGTCCGCTGACGAGTAGAAGTCTGACGTAGGGAAACGTCCAACATCTAGTAGAAGTTCAACGTCGAGTAGAAGACCGACGAAAGTTCATCGACGAGCAGAAGTCCGACAACAGGGAGAAGTCCGACGTCGGGTAGAAGTACAACGTCGGGTAGAAGACTGACGAAATTTCGTCGACGAGCAGGAGTCCGACGATGAGTAGGAGTCTGCTGACGAGCAGAAGTCCGATGACAGGGAGACGTCCGATGACAGGGAGAAGTTTGACGTTGGACAGAAGTTCAATGTTGGGTAGAAGACAGATGAAAGTTCGTCGATGAGCAGAAGTCCGACGACGAGTAGAAGCCCAAAAATATTTGTTCTGAAATTTTAGACTGACTTAATTCTTTATATAAGTGATAGATTTATCAATCACTTGCATTCTTGGAGTCTGTATAGAGAGAATATTGTTCACTCAGACATTGTTCGGTGATGTTGACCTTTGTAAAAGGGCTCGAGAGAATCTACCAAGGATGCGAGACCTATTCGAGGTTGTATGTCGGAGCCTTTGCTCGACGACATTAACCTGTGTGGAAGAGGTCGGGAGAATTCACCAAGGATGTGACACCTTTCCGAGGTTGTATGTTGGAGCCTTTGCTCGACGATGTTAACCTATGTGGAAGAGGTCGGGGGAATCCACCAAGGATGTGAAACCTTTCAGAGGTTATATATGAGCCTTTGCTCGACGACGTTATCCTGTGTGGAAGAGGTCGGAAGAATCCACCAAGGATGTGAGACCTTTCTGAGGTTGTATGTCGGAGCCTTTGCTCGACGACGTTAACCTGTGTGGAAGAGGTCGGGAGAATCCACCAAGGATGTGAGACCTTTCCGAGGTTGTATGTCAGAGTCTTTGCTCGATGACATTAACCTGTGTGAAAGAGGTCAGATCAAATCCTTCTGTGATTGATCATCTGGTGATTGAGATACAATGTAGATTGTGTATTTCTCGAATCACAGAGAATGAGTTTGAATTTTTTTTTATCTTTCACAAGAGAAAATAATATCACAACAACATGAATATTATATTACTGCATCATGTAAGACAGTACAATAGTTCCCTCGTATGAGTTAGGGATATACAAATTACAAAGTACTTAATACATAAGATCTACGTACGACGACAATATAACATTTAACTTAAAAGAAGACATTAGAGATATCAAATTGACACCCCACTCAACATAAAAGAGACAATAAGATAAGTAGTATCGCTAATACAAATGCGCTAAATGCGTGATCATTTAATCTCTCAAACCATTTGAATATTATTCAATGGTTGTCTTTGTTGTTGATTTTGCCCCCCAGCGAGACGAGCTTCCTCTCGGGTAGGTGGATCCCGAATAAATTGTCGAAGGTAACCTGGCAGATAAGTCTTTCAATCTCATCCTTGAGTTGCTTACAGGCTTCGGTGGTGTGACCACGACTTCGATGAAAGTGATAGTACTAATCTGCATTTCCTGTGTTCGACTTCAAAGGATTCGGCCATTTCAATGTATATTGATCTCGAACAGCCATAAACACATTTGCTTGAGATGTGTTAAGTGGTGTATACTCCTTCTCCTGTCGAGGTTCCCATCGCGGTGATGGAGACCTATGAGGTAGATTATTCTTTCCTTGCTTTTTCTGTTGTGAGAAAGAATTGTCCATCTCAGGTACACCTTTGCGCTTCTCATTGATTTGCTCAAACTTCTTCCTGTGAGCATTTATAGCCTCATCTGCAGAGATTTGCGCCTCTACGCGATGGATCAAGTCAGCGTATGAATGGATGGTGTCTCGCATAAGGGTCGAATAGAAGGGGCCAGGATGAAGGCCTCCAAGGAAGACCCCTCTGAGTAATTCAGGGTCTACTCCTAGAATCTTTCGAGCCTCGGTGGAAAATCGCTGAAAATACTCATTCAACGATTCTCCCTCATTTTGGCAGATCCCGGAGAGGTGCGAAGAATCCTTAGCAATTCTTCGATTAGCCACAAACTGTTCAACGAATAGTTTGACTAATTTGATGAATGAAGGGATCGTTCTGGACGGAGGAGAATATAACCACGTTCGATCCTGTCCCTTAAGGGTGGCAGGAAAAACCTGGCAAAGGAGTGCGTCTGATGCTCGTTGAATATGCATGATGGTTCTGTAGTAGTCGATATGTTCATACGGAGGTTCGGTCGTCCCGTCGTAGGACTCAATGTTTGGCACTTTGAATCCGATCGGAATGGGGTGCTAAAGAATGGCTTCAGTTAGAGGTGATGACTCCTGGAAGTTCCTCTGTCGGAGAGCATGCCTCACATCTACTCGGGGGAACTCTTCCCGTACCAATCTTCGTAGTTCGCGACGCAGGACATTGTGAGGGAGTTTTGCAATGTGTGGTTGGACAGAGCCTTCTGGGAGATCCAAAAGAATGAGAGGCTGCCGAGTCGAGGGGGAAGGATGTGTTGAACTCGTTGTATCAGCAAGTTCATCATCCTGTCGTGATTGAGGATGTCTCCTAGGTGGAGGAAGATGAATCACTTCTTGAAGATGCTCGAATTGAACATCTTCAACCCTTGGTGGAACCCGAGGGAGAAGGACCTCCTCCAATGTCGGCTGTCGATCATCTCACAGGAGTTGAAGGATCTCGTTCTGAGATTCTTCCATCTTCCGGATTCTTTCTTCTAAAGAAGGTCCCGAGGTCCCTTCTCTGGTAGCATTCTGCCCCTCAGGATGAAAAGAGGCAGACATCGGGTGTCTGTGATTTGCAGACAGACATCTGGATTGGTGGGAGTTGGAGCGGGAAGCTCCAATGATGCGACTGCTATGCCTGTTGATCATTGTAGCAATACTTGAATATGTGGGATAGTGTTTCCCACAGACGGCGTCAAACTGTTGCGTGCTAGAATATACGCGGCGGTAGAGTTTGTAAATTTGCTTCCAAGCGTTCTATGAGTATTCAGCACACAAACAGAAAAGAGAATAAGAACACCAGAATTTTTACGTGGAAAACCCAAAAAGGGAAAAAAACCACGGGGCCTCGCCTAGTTGTAAAGTTCAACTAGTAATTGCTTGAAGTACAAAGGTTGATTCATCTTACAAATCAAGACGACCAGTTTACAATCAACTTCTCACAAATTTACAAAGTTTTGCAAATTCCTGGCGTTTCCCAAAAATCCGGCAGAGTTCCGGTGTCTTCAGGCGGCGGGAAGAGCTCTGGCGGTGGTCGAGGAGGAGCTTCTTCCTTCTCTTCCTTTTTCTCTTCTTCTTCTCTCTCTTCACTTGAGTCCCCTTTGTATAGAATGAGGGCTCTATTTATAGTTTTTCTGGAGTGTCATAGCTCGTAAATTGGTGTGAGATCACGGGCGAATAGGGAGTGGTTTGAATGGACGGCCGATATTGAACCCTTCGATTGTGCACCGTTCGTTGGACATTTGGAGGGCTTAATGGTGTCGGAATTTGGCGATCTTGGGTTCGTTAAATTCGTCTCGTCGAGCTACTCGATTCGAGTATAAGCTCGTTAAAATCGGAGACCGTTTGATAACTCAAATTGCGGTTTGGATCTTCCAACAGCGGTTCGGGTCCTTGATTCAGACTCATTTGGGCTCGGATTGGATTGATCTTGGTGTCGTTGGGTTCGTATTTCCGAGACGCTCAGTTTGAATATAAGCTCGCTGAAATCGGAGTTTGGGTGCTCCCGAAATTAATTTTTGAAGTTTCCAACTAGCTTTTGCCTCGAGATTCGTGCTCGATCAAGCTAATTTTATGATGCCGTATCAAAATTCTTGTTTCATACTAATAATACTTACTCATATGTGGAGTGAAACTAAAATTGAAGTAGTCTTTCTCTTATAGCATATGGACACCTATAAACCATCACATTTGGGAACACATCCTAAGAAATATCTAAATTCAAATTTAGAGTCCATCTGTAAGCTAACGAAAATGGTGTTAGTATCCATGATGAGGATGGACAACTTCTCCCTGTCCAAGACTCATTTGCAAGTCATCTCAATGCCTCCTCGATATATTAAGGAGATGATCACCAATTTCTTTTATAAATTTTATGTTCCACTACACAAATGCCATCATGAATATGTGATTGTATTCTATAAATATGAGGGTTCATAAGACCAAAATGTGGACTTTGTCTAGTCAACACCTCGATATAAAAAGGTGGAGATACCCTTAGTTCTATCTTATTGCTACCCCTTAAGAGCATAATCCTTAAGGACTCCTCTTCTAGTAAAGTAAAGAAAAAGATATGCTCTTAGCTCTAAAAAAGAAAGATATCTCAATCATCCATAAATTGTAGAAGGTTTAGCATAATGGGCTATGGGTATATCCATCCCAATTTTCTACATGATAAATGAAAAAAATGTCAAACTTAACATGAGATGTTGGTTATGAGGGTGACATTGAATGGTACCATCACTAAAATTAAGCCAATCATTACAAAATTATAAGATAGTGGTCAAAACACCTTAAATGAGCTAAGGAAAAGCAACATAAATACTCTGAAAAATATCTCAACCAGTTCCAATGACGCCCTATTTTCTAAATATGAAGTAGATGAGCTAAAACCATTGTTATAAAACCAAAAAATCGTTTTGTTTGGAAATACTCTGACACGTCAAGGCCATATTGTAAGGTGATAGATAATTAATTTGTTTGTCATTGTTCCTAAGGGAAGTCTTTTCAAGAAGTTGTTGATATAATTTTGTCTCAAATTTGATAAGGTTATTACTGATATTAAAAGATGATTGAAGGATGTTTAATCCATGCAAAAAAAAAAAAAAAAAAAAAAAAAAAACATATAAGATTGCCAAGTGCCAACAATCCATGTGAAATAAAAAAAAGGCCCTTGCACATCTACATTAACTTTTGAGACCTAGATAATGCAAGACCTAACTACGACTTATCTCAACCTATAACATAATTAATTATCAATTGATGTCCTCATAATAATTTTTGAGAGGAAAAAAAATCTTAAGATTAGTTATTTCAAATATGGCATTAGAGTTTCTTCCCAAATATTTCTTAATTTCAAATTGATTTATGAAGGTATTAAAATTGAACACTCTAATTAATTTTAATTAAAAATGTTAATTTTGACTCCAGAAGAATTAGATCGAACATATGAACTAGATTTCCATCCAAATCGTTTCAATTTTTAAAAATAATTTGATCATTTTATTTTCCTAAATTTTAGAATTAAATCAGGTGATTCAGCCAATCCGACCGCGCGCAAACAAATACAGGCGCAGGTACTCGGCGGATTCGGATGCTCCCCAAACACTCGATGGATGATGCATCCTTCGATCTTCCTAATCGAAGTTCCTACAAACTCTTCTCTGCCCATATAGTTGCCGATATGCTACCGGCAGGTCGCATCGCCGCGAGAGTTCTCGTTTATTGCCTACTTCTTCTCTGTTTGGAGCCGCTACTCGCGGTGGGGAGACCATGCGAGTTTAGCGCTACATACCGCAACAATCTTTACAACTACAGCTTGGCGGCGCCCAGCCAGAAGTACCCCCATGGCGTCATGAGCGAAGACGGGTAATGGTCAATCCGATTATTTTTTTTTTTAAATTTTTTCTTCTGTTTCGTAAGATTTTGCTGTGGCATTCGTGATTTGGTTCTCAAAATCACGAGCGGTTCCTCTTTTGGAACAACCGTTTCCTTTTCGGGAGATTGCCGGAAAAATTCCTGTTCAGTTTTCACACTGCTAGGTAAGAATGGATTAAAAAAAATAAGGAAGTTAGAGGGGTTGAGTTGAAATTTAAATTTTTTTATTACGAAATCTAAAAATCATGCAAGAGATTCTTTGCGTGTCTTTAAGAAGAGTTATTGCGAAAAATTGAACAAGAATTTCAATCCTCTAAAGCTTGTATATTTACAAAAACATTAAAAAAAAAAAAATTGAACTTAAAAAAAGTTAATAATAAATTAAGAAATTATCAAATAATTAAACAACATCTGCAAATCAAGTGAAATGAATAAACTAAAGATGTAAATAAAATAAGCCATCAGTCAAATTACTTAATACTGCAGGAACTTCAATTATAAGCCATGTTCAATGTTTAAGCATCATCCATGCACTAAGCGAAGGGCGTTCACCGAAAGGGTTTTTACCTTTATGCATAAGAAATTCCATTTTAAAAGGATAATGCATGGATAGCCTCATAAACTCTTTTTCCTTTGTGATCATTAGCAAATTTTGGCTTGCTCATAGCCTTAGAAACAAGCATACTCCTCAAATTTCTCCTTTTGCTTGAGTGCTAGAAAGAGGAAAAAGAAGAAGTGGCAAATCAAATTATGTCAATCTTTAAAAACTCTCTTCATCTCCTAAACTTCCTTGATATGTTCAGGACAAGTTCACGATTGTATTTGAGCACAAACTTATATAGTCTTCTTCTAAGTTCCTTTCAAAGTTGGGATCTCTTCAACATCCTCCAACATAAAATCCAAGAATGATTTGTGCAATGCCATCTTTTTTCCATTATAATTTACCTATCAAAGCATTGAAAAGTGCATTTTTATGTATGATAATTGACTGCAACTAAATAATTGACTAAAAACAAGTTTAAAGCTTGATTATCTGCTACTTAACAGATAGAATATTTTTTTGTGATAACTTGTGCCACTTTTTCTTCCTCAATCTTCTTAACAACCTGAGCATCAAACATCTCATACAATGATGACATCTTTCATGTGCTCTAATGCATCAACGGATTTCTTAAAAAATAGCTCCAGGTAGTGAATTTATCAAAAAATGATTATGATTCAATTTTTTTAATTATTCTATATGTTTGACAAAAAAAAAAGAAGAAGTTTTCATTTGAGTAGATCTAAAACTGAATATATGGAGTGTAATTTTAGTAATAATAGATCTAGTGTGGGGATTATGACTTTGGATGATCAAGTTATTAATAAGAGTACACATTTTTAGATATCTTGGATGGTTGAAGTGAAGGAATGCATAAGGCTTGTTGTATGATAGGAAAGTTCCTCTCAAACTTAAGGGAAAATTCTATAAGATGCTAGTGAGACCTGCAATGATTTATGGTGAAGAATGTTGGCCATTAAAAGAGAAGCATAATATTAAGTTAAGTGTTGCAGAGATGAGGATGCTCAGGTGGATGAGTGACTTTCTCTTAGAGATAGGATACAAAATAAGCATATACATGAAAGGTTGGAGTAGCTACAGTGGAAGATAAGATTAGAGAAACTTACAAGCACTAAAAGGAAATAGGGTTTATGACCCAAGGCAGTCATATCGTCACTTTGACATTGTTCAGAAGAATCCTTATAATTTGATATCATATGATTATTGAAAAATTATATTTGGATATTACCAAACATACGTTAATGATCATATATAAATTAAAAAATCAATTACTGTGATTCAAAGAATAATTATTTGATAACATTTAATGAATAAAATTTAAAGTACCAAAAAAATAATAGAAAAAAATCAGAAGTCTAAGAATAATTAGTGATCAATAATAAAATCTTAGGTTATAATCAAACTTACCCTAAAGAAAGCTTATGCAATATAAATACACTGATGAGAAACTTACAAGCACTAAAAATAGCTCTAAAGAAGTATCTGATATCATATTATTACTGTAACCATGCACACAATATTATTCATTTCATTGACAAACTACAACGCTTCTTATGCTCTTATACAGAACAATTCTTAATTAAATAACAAAATTGTACATTGAAACTAAATAATAGTAGATAATATAATACAGTACATGAAATGTTTAAATGGTACTTCACATATTTAATAATAGCAGAACATGGGGAGTTCTCAATAGAATCAATGATCGAAACTATCTTTGAAGCAGACATGAGCAGGCGAAACCGAAGCAATCCCAAACAGGAGGAAAGAGCTTTACCTTCGCTGCAGCTGGTGATGAGGAAACAAATGTCAAATTGGAAGAAAGCTCGTCACCTTCATTGCGAGCTCTGACTTAACACAAACCAGAACTCTACTTAGCACGTAAAAGAGGAAGCCACAACAGCGCATGAAAAGGAGTTAAATCATTATCTTTGTTGCGAGCTATGCCGAATTTGACCGGAATTTGACTATTGAAGGTAGAGTTGTCAATATTGGACCCGACCCGAAAACCTGACCCAAACCCGACCCGAAAATTTCGGGTTTGGGTTGACCTGAACACGAAGTGGGTCGGGTTCGGGTTCGGAAAACCGTCCCGTTTGCAAAACCGGATCGGGTTCGGATTGACCAGGAAACCCGGGAATGACCCGAATTGACCCGGAATAACACATAAAACCGTCAGCCGCGTCACCGCGTCAGCCCCGCGTCGCCCAGTCGAGCGAGCCCCATGCTCGCGCCACCCCACTGCGGCGCTGCCTCGTTGCCGCGGGCCTGCGCGCGACCGCTACCTGCGTCTACCGCGCACGACAGCTGTGGCGCTGCCCGCGTCTACCCTAACGCGTCGCGCTCGCTCACTCGTGCCACCCTGCTTGCCCGTTGTCACTGGCTGCCCGCTGCTGCGGCAGAAACAAGTGGGATCGGGTTGACCCGAACCCGAAGCGGGTCGGGTTGACCCGAACCCGAAGCGGGTTGGGTTCGGGTCCAAAAAATCGACCCGTTTGCAAAAACGGGTTGGGTCGACCCGAACCCAAACAGTGTCGGGTCAATCTCGGGTTTGGGTCAATTTCGGGTTTGACCCGAACCTGACCCGTGACCTGAAATTAACACCCCTAATTGAAGGCAGTAAAGGAGTTCTCTTTTAGAACATCTTAGTTCTCACATGAAGCAGGCAAGCCCTACTCTAAATCTTATACTCGACTCAATCACTATCATGGTTTTAAAACATGACAAGTAAACTGAGGCGGCGCCTCAATATGGTTCGAGGCGCTACGCCTAGAGGCGTACACCTCAACCGAACCATCAAGGCCTAAGTCTTGAGTCACCTCGGGTTGCGCCTCAAATTGAGGTGATGCTCGAGGCATTCGCCTCGTAAGAATTAACACTGAATACAACTCAAATTATTCCTTGGCAAAAACATAAAGCTGTCACTTAAGAATTGTAATAAGGGGCTCTTGCTGCTGCTGGTCATGATGGTCATCAGCTGAGTAATGATTCTTTGTTATCTGTTCATAAAAATACGATCACAGGTGCTCCATTAATAGATTTTTTTTTCCAATCAATCCAAATTACTGTTCAGCAAGGGGAATAAAAGGGGCATGATGCTGTATGTGAGGCCAAGAACTATTATGTTTGAAATCCCATGCAGCATTGAACCTCAGTCATTTAAAAAATAATGGAGAGCGCAACTAACTATAACTATTTATAAAAATATTCGATGATAATTGGCGCTGCAGCTAGACCTTTCAATACTCGATATTGGTTTCATGAGCTAACGCTTATGGGGCTTAGGCTGGCTTGAGTTTTAGAGCAAACATGTTTAATAATTATTCCTCAAGCTGGACAGAGCCTGATGTGCCTGCTTATGATTTTTGCTTATCTGTATAAGCTTCACTTTGTATATGTGTGCATGTTGAGTTGGATCTTATGAGAATTTTTATAAATTTCATTTTTCACATATCCAATAGTGATTTTATTTTACTTTATTGTCATCTTTTTAAGTCCTGTTTTACAGTGAAACTTTTCAATAACAATGAAGTTCTGTTTCATAGGTTCTACAAGATTGCAGTAAATGAGACAATGCTGTGGTATCAGGTTAGTTTCTCGGGGCCTTTTAATTTTCTTATCATTTTCATTTTTCACACATTTCAACTATTTTTGGTTGGAGGATCCTCATTTGTACTTCTTATTATTTAAATTGTTAGCATTAAGAAAGCCATCAAGTCTTCTATCTTGTTTTGATTGGTCTCCCTTGTCTTATTTTTGGATTGATTTTCTTAACGATATTGCTTCAAATTAAACTAGTTAAGTTTATGCTATTCAGGTCATTGATATTCAGCTCATCAATTTGTATGTGAACAGCTTTGCGATCAGATGATATTCAACCATGATCAACCAAGATGTCTGAATTGTCAGGTAGGTTCTCCTTGGGCTGTTTCCTCTATCTTCTCTTGTATATTTCTTTCTATATTTCATGTCTTCATTGCCTTACACTCCAAAGTGGCACCCTTCAGACATCTGCAGTGTTATATCGCATACTGTTGATAATCCTTGAAAAGAAAAAAAATAATTGTCAAAGTTTTCTCTGTTGCTCTGAATATACTTGCGAACTTAACCATTTTGACGGTGTTAACACCTTCAAATTCCACGTAATATACCATTAATTTCAAGTAAAATTCATCGGACACAAGTTCTTATTAGCCACTTGTTTGGTGATTTTTATTTATATATTGTAAGGTATGTATTATTGTTTATTTAGCAATGCACCAATTCTGTTTATTCTTGTTTGTTACTTTATCTATAATGGAATCTGAGCCTTCTCCATTTCTATATGATATCAGAAAACAAACCAAATAGGAATTCTTCTAAAATTGAATTTGCACTTATTTTGCATCTTTTTTTTTCAATCATTGGGCTTATATATTCTCATAAACTCAGTGTTTCTCATGGTTCTTCCTTGACTGTTCTCTTAGAAAATGTTTGCTTCCACTAGAGATGTGCTTTTCTTAATATGAAGATGATAGAAAGAGGACGAACTTTTAAAGAAATTGTTCTGATCTCTTATTATAAGAAATGTATTTTCGTAGGTTTTCTTTTAAAGAAATTGTTCTGATCACCTTTCTCTGTTTTTATAGTTAGCTTTGATATTTAGACATGGGATCAGGAAATTCACTGTTGTTTGCAGCCAAGGTGGTATTAGAACTGTTTACCTCACATCGATTTTGATTGGTTCTGCAGCTATATACTAGATTTATCGTGATAAATTGAAGGACACCTAAATCTAATATCATTAAATTTAGAAGCCTTCTAAATTGAATCTCTTTCTTATGGCTTTAGTCTTTGTTTAGAAATTATAATGATAAATTTAGCTAGCAAAAGGTAAACTAATAAATGAAACTAAGAACCTAATCTAATTAAATTTTTTTTTTCTTCTGAATTTTATTAACTTTTTATTTATTTTTTATTTTTTTTAAGTTTGGTTTTGTACGTAGTGCCCTCCTAAATATCTTGATGCGCCTTGATATTAATCAATTGAATTGCTTGGTATGTGGTGCCATGGATGAAATCATTTTATTTGACTCAACCTTCTTTCTTATCCTTGCTGCAATAGGATTGTGGTGGCCCTTCCCGTTGTGGAATGCAGTGTAGTGCACTTACTGCAAACGACATAGGAGGTACTTCACTTCCGTTTCCTCTTGCATTTTCTGGCTGCTTCCCCCTTATAGCGTTTCTCATCTGAAATAACTTTTTATTTTATACTAATTGCTTAAACATTCTTGCTAAACCATTTTTTATCTCCTCATTGCATTGAATAAAATGCATATCTTCATAACCTTTCTCTAAAATGAGTTGCATCTGATTCCACTTATTTTGAAGTCAGGAACGAATGAGAAAGTGATCGGTAAAATAATGAGTGAACATGGGCATCTTTTCCTTGCCTGTTTGTAAGAACCATGTAAAAGTTACCACGTTTTTCCGTATCAGCCTCCTCCTCTCATCAACTTTGCAGGGAGGATTTCTGGCAATTCCTTAGAATAAGTAAGAAGGATGAGGAAGTTATATACTGAACTTGCAGCCGACCCATTGTTTTGAGTTGATTTTTATAGATTATGAGAAGTTTCTTATTTTGGGTGCTTTGTAGATTATCAATAGGACACTTGAGACTTAGTGAACATTAAATATTGAAATACAATCGGTTTTTCTCTCTTTGTTTATGTGATTGTTGGACGTGTCTTTTTCGAGTGCTTCAAGGAGTGGATTGCTACTTCCTGAGAGAGACTTCTTGCACTAACATGAGGTCTAGTTCTTCCTTTTGGGGGTGGTTTCTATCATTGCCCTTATTTTTTAAATTGTTTAGTCACTACTTTTTTGTGCAATTGAAATTTTGACAAGGGAGATAGGCATCGGGCTTTCTTTTTGAAGGGTAAACTTGACTTGTTGCTGAAATTTAATGGTCGTTACTATTTCTTTTGGAATTTTATTTTTTGTGCGATTGCTAAATTATTCCTTAGAATGAACAAAGCATTCTTGCTGTCTTTGTATTGATTTCATTTTTTTTGTTCAAATAATGAGTTGTTAATGTATGGATTATTTTTTTTTTTTTTCGTGTTTTTTATCTTGCATCTCCTCCAATGTTGCATAAGAAACTCTACATCCTTAACCATCCTATATCACCTATTCAATGTTATTTTTGAGAGTTACACAATTTAAAAAGAAAAAAAGAGCTATAGTGATATTTGAGGGTTGATATTAGGATTAACTGTGAAGTATAGGACGTCATTTAATTGTGGAATGGTAATTTTAGAAAAGGTTATGGATAATGAGGATGAAAGCCGGTGGATGGCAATGGCTCCCCATTAGGTTGAGAATTCCTTTGATCATGTCTATGGCATAGCTACCGTTCTCAAGTAAAAATCCTTTAAAAGTTAATGAAAAATTGCAAGATTGATTCGATTTCAAACTGTAGCTATTTTGGACAACACTTATTGGTCCAGGGTTTGTTTTGTGTTCAACTGTGCATGTTTACTTTTGATTCTTTTTTGCATAGTCAAGTGTTGTATGTGGATCATGGAGTTAGTATTGCCTCAATTGATTTTCATGATTTACAGTTATTTTATTTATCTGACGTAGATGATGCAGGGCATCTTAAGGTTTAAAGTTTACTAATGCAAATTTACGTTGAGATGTACAAAGAAGCACAAAAAATATTATTTGCAAATTCCCAGTAGTTCAAGCAAAAACTAACATTTTTTTGATACAACAACAACATTAAACCTTTATCCCACAACGTGGGGCTGGCTCTTTTTTGTCCATTGTCCTATTAAGAGTTAAATTCTCATTTAAATATAATTAAAAAAAATTATTTCTAATAATTTCTAATCAAGTCTTTTTAGTTCTATATCTACCTTTTTTAACGTAGGCAAGATCTAAAACATCTACTATCCTAATTAGGTCATCGGAGGGCTGACGTTTAATGTGACGAAAAAAATTATGTCTTTTGATGTAGAACTAATAGTATATTTCATTCATTTTATACAATAATGTGATAGGACTTGATGATCAAAACAACACATAACAATATAAAAAACAAAAACTTCAAATAGATCTAGAAATAATACAAAGATAGCTGTTTTTACTAATTTTCAAGCAAAGCAAGACAATATACAAGTTGATTCACTGTTCGAGAGGTGAATCGTCTCTCCCACAATTCCTAATAGCTACTAGAAACCCAAACACCACACAAAAACTGCTGCAGATATTCAAAGCGTAACATAAAAAAATCCTAACTCACCATAATCCCCCACTTTAAACAGCTCAAATCCTCTAATAAATGCCCCTTATGTCTTTCCCAAAGAGTCCCCCCTTTTCCAAAGAGTTTTCTCCCTAAGCCTCTAACCCTATAGGTGATAAATGAGGTCTTGGGCCCCACAATGGCAGCTGCTGCCAGCTGCATGAATACTCCCCTCTTAAAAAGTCACCTTGTCCTCAAGGTGAAAAAAAGGGAATTGCTTATGAATAGTACTGTAGGGTTCCCATGTTGTCTTATATTCCGGTAAATCCTTCCACTTGATCAACACCTCCTTGATCCCCTTATCTCCTTGGTGCACCCCTTTTACCTCCAATGGTTCTAATATCACCTCCATATCCTTTAACAGTGTGGACGATAGTGCGGGCGAGCGTGTGTGATTTCCAATGGCTCGTCTCAGTTGCGATACATGAAATACAAAATGGATGGCTGAGGATGGTGGCAATCATAGGAGATATGCTATTGAGCCAATGCGCTCCACTACCTCGTAGGGCCCAAAGTAGCAGGGGGAGAGCTTCTTATTCCTTCATCAAGCCAAAGTCCTCTATCTGTAAGGTCGGATCTTCAAATAAATCATGTTCTCAACCTTAAACTGCACATCTCTCCTATGTCCATCCGTCTACTTCTTCATGATTTATTGTGCGCTCTATAGATGTTTCTTTAATTATGCCAAAATCTGGTCTTTTTCTCCCAATTATTCTTCCACTGATGACACTGGTGTGTTGCCATGCCCATAATGTATCAGATGAGGTGGATCCTTCCCATATAGAATTTTAAGTGGCGTTGTCTGGGTTGTTGTATGATATGAAGTGTTATACCAATATTTCGCCTAGGCTATAACCATTTTGCCCACATCTTTGGTGTATCTGATACGAAGCAACAAAGATTAGTCTTCACACTGCGATTCACCACCTCCTTCTGGGGGTGGTAAGTTGTACTCCTCTTCAGAATAGCCCCATGCATCTTGAATAACTCCCTCCATAAGTGGCTCAGAAAGACCTTATCCTGATCGGACACAATGGACTCGGGTCTGCCATGCAAACGAACCACCTCTCTAATGAATGCGGATGCCACTGACACCACGGTGTAAGGGTGATTTAAGGGAACGAAATGAGTATATTTTCTCAATCTGTCCACCACCACTAGAATCATAATAAATCCGTCTGATCTAGGTAGTCCTCTAATGAAGTCCATAGTTACCTCTTCCCACACCTTCTCGGGTAATGCTAACGGCTGTAGAAGACCATCTAGAGCCATAGCTAGGTATTGGTGTCTCTGACACACATCACAACTAGCCATCAACTTCTCTACATCCTTCTGTATGCTCACCCAGCATAGCTCCGCTGTCAATCTATGATATATCTTCTGAACTCTTGAATGTCCCCTAATAGCTGTGCCATGAAACTCCTGCAATAAATGAGGGATGTGTGGCGATTTCCTTGAAAGCACAAATCGTCCCTGGTATATCAGCTTCTGACCCATCAAAGAATAACCATGATGGCTATCCTTGTCCTGCAGCAAGTTACCTCCGATCTTACTCAACTTCTCATCCTGCTCACACTCATACTTCAAGACCTCCCAATCCACCACCATGGGAATAGATAGAGCCATAATTTGAGAGTCTTCACTACGCCTGGAGAGAGCATTTGCTGCTTTATTTTCTAACCCGGGCTTGTACTGGATCTTGAAGTCATAACCCAACAACTTAGAAAGCCATCGATGATGCTCCTCTGTCACCATCCTCTGCTCTAACAGGAACTTAAAAGTTCTTTGGTTGGTCTTGACTATGAATTGTCATCCCAACAAATAAGGTCACCACTTATGTATTACCAACACTATCTCCATCAGCTCCCTTTCACACACTGATTTCAGCCTAGCCCTAGCGGTTAAAACTTAGAAGAAACAAGCTATGGGTCTCTGTCTCTACATAAGAACTGTTCCTAACCCATAACCTGATGCATCAATCTCTACTACAAATGGCTGACTGAAATATGGTAGTGCTAACACAGGGACACTTTCTTCAGTTGCTCGAATGCCTGGGTGGCTGCCACCCCCCATTTGAAACTATCCTTTTTCAGTTGCTTTGTTAACGACCATACTATAGAACTATATCCCCTCACAAACTTCCTGTAATACCCCGTGAGACCTAAGAACCCTCTCAACTCCTTCAGGGTTTTGGGTAAGGGCCACTCCAACATAGTCTCTATCTTGGAAAGATCTGCAACTACTCTTGATTTGGACACCACATGTCCCAAATACTCCACCCTCTGCAGTGCAAAGGAGCACTTCTTCAAACTGACATACAATTGATGCTCCTTCAATGTTACTAAAATGATCCTCAAGTGTTCCACATGCTTTTGCCTCAGACCGACTATACACTAAAATATCATCAAAGAAAACCAATACAAACTTATGGAGGTAGGACTGAGATATTTTGTTCATAAGCAACTTGAAGGTAGCTGGGGCGTTGGTAAGCCCAAAAGGCATCAATAAGAACTCGTAGTGGCCTTAATGAGTCATAAAAGCAATCTTTTGATGTCAACGGGCCACATTCTAATATTATGATATCCGGATTTCAGATCAATCTTAGAGAACATCATCACTCCATATAACTCATCCAACAACTCATTAATGATCGGTATAGGAAACTTATCAAATATTGTCTCCTTATTTAAAGGTTAGTAATCTACACAAAATCTTCACCTACCATCATTCTTCTTCACCAACAACATAGGACTAGAGAGGGGTCTAATACTGGGACGAATGATCTGAGCCTTCAACATCTCCATGATTAGTCTCTCAATTTAATCTTTTTGAACTTGTGGGTATCGTTAGGGTCAAACACTAACAGGGGATACCCTCTCTTTCAGGGAGATAGGCCTTGAGGCAACTGGAACACCTCACTGAATTATTGTAGAAGTGGCTGGACTATCTCTGGAACCTCCTCTTTCCTCATGCTCCTCCTTCTCAACCACCTCCTCATTAGGAGTCTCCTCCTCATCACAAGCTGTAAGTACCTACAATGAACGATCCTTGTAGTGGTGGCCCGACGCAAATTTCTCGTCACAACGGAATCACAATCCCCTGGCTCGCTTCTCTTGAACTTCTGCCTCAGTCAGCCACTTGAAATGTCCCCCTGGTCATGTTTCCAATCCCCTATCATTGTGTACTTCTCTCTGAATTGGCACAGGTTGTACCTTTGGTGCCAAAAAAATAGTTGTCGTTTGGGATGAAGCTCCCAAATTGTTGCCCTTGTTACTTCTCCCAAGTGAGTTTTTGCCTTCCGCCAATTGGGCTAGCTCCATAACCTCCCCCAACTCTCATGACCTCAATAACTAGACCTTAGCCCTGATTTCTGGCTTAAGTCCCTTCATGAAATTCCCCTCCAACAGTCTTTGAAAGCCTCTCTAATCGGATAGAAAGGTACTCAAACCTCTCCCGATAATCCATCATTATCCCTTCCTGAACAAGAGCAAAAAATTGCTTGTAAAAGTCTCATTCCCAATAGATTCAAAAACGTTCTAATAAACTATCTTTGAACTCTCTCAACATCAAATTGGTTCTCTCATGCCTTTTTACTGATACAAAGATAAGGCCTTCCCCTCCAAGCATAAAGCCACGCCGTGAGTCTCTTTTCCTCCGTAAGCCCATTCACTGCAAAGTATCTCTCCACTCTATAGATCCACCCATGAGCATCTTCCCTCTCAAAAATGGGCATCTTCAGTTTTCTCACTCTTGGATCCCCTCCGCTCCAACTTCCTCTTCCCTCTTCGGCTCCTCTCATATAGCGATTGTTTCGATCTCTCCATTGTTTTCTCCCACCTCTCCTCTCCATTGTTTTCTCCCACCTCTCCTCTAATAGATATCCTCTTACTCAAAATCAACCCTCCTTGTTTTTTCCTCCAATACAGGAAAACACGGTATTACCGGCGGACAATATCTGCTGATAGCACCTAAAATCCGATGGAAGGCCTTGGTTTCAGGCTCATTTCCGTAGGATTTTGGTACGCCGGTTTGGTGCGCGTCGGAAAATGTCTTCCGACGTTTATAAGACGCTGAAAACCTTTCCGACGCACTCTTCGACGCATTACCGGTGCAAAATATGTTAGCCAAAACGTCGTTTCCTAACTGATTATTCCGGCGAGATATACGCCGGAATTTTACGACGTACATATCCGACGGAAAATACCGGCGGATAAAACGCCATAGATCCGTCGTAACTAGAGCTACGGTTTGTTTCCGACGCTATTGGTGCGCCGGAAAATGCCGGCGGATAAGACGCCGTAAGGTGCGTCGTAACTAAAGTTACGACTTGCTTCCGGCGCATTTGCCGCCGCCAGTTTTCGGCGGAAAAAAAATGACGGAATGCTTGTGCCGATTCGTTGTATCATCATTTCCGTCGCATTTTCGACTCCAAATCCGCCGGAAACCTGTAGCAATAACAAAAAAATGCCTTCCCAGCCAATAATCGAATTTCCATACCTGCAAACATATACAATTATATACAATAACATTTTCACAACACAGATATACACATCACAGATGTCAAGAACTTCAACATATACTCAAAAACATAAATATCCATTAAAACAAAATGTTCAATAGCATCAACTAACTAAAAACATCACAGATTGTTCAATAATACAGATTCAAAGAAATAAACAAGTTCATATGACTAAACTAAACTACTCTGAATCCGTTGACTCCTCAGCTGGAGCTACTTCTTTTCCACTCAACTGCTCCCTCATTTTGCGCATTTCATCTAACAACTGATTGTGTTGCTCCTGGATCTGCATTTGAACCTGTGCTTGCAACTGAACTTGCCAATCAGCTTGTGATTTCCTTGCTTGTTCTAGCTCTGCTTGAAGGGTAGTTATTTGTTGAGTATGTAAGGACTCATGTGAACTGGATGCAAAGCTGGATGCAGTAGAGGAGGTCATCCCCTCATATGCCTGAGCTTGCGAACATAAACCATAAACTCTGCTATGTTGCATTCCTCCAACGACTTGCGATCAGATGCGGTACTCAGAATACTCAACAGAGCCGCCAGAAGAGCCCTCACCTGATGCGGTATGACTCTCTCGAAGCCATATATATTCCTCCTGTGAAAGTAGAATATAAATATATATAATTAAACTAAAACTAAAAATTATTAAACACATATACTTACATGGGCTTTTCTTGCTCTCTCATCAGTCCATTTTTGATCATCCTGTCGCTTATGTGTGTGACTATGCAATTCCACAGGAGTAGGTTTTCTAACCAGCATCTCTTTCTGTTAGAATTAAGAGAATTATATTAATATTTGTATTAAAGAAAAATTTAAAAAAACATTTAAAATTCATTACCAAACGTCGCCTGTGCTCAGTATGTGGAACGGAGCCGCCAGTATGAAGGGAACTACCCAAGCCCCCAACATCAGAAGCTCTGTTCTGTCGATTTTGATCCCTCCTCCTGTTATACTCTGTGCTGCCCCAAACAGTGTTCAACTAAGCTCATATATTCTCTCCAATCCACAATGGTCGCTTGCCAGCCTTTCTAATATCTATGAACCATTAAAAACAACACACAACAATTTAAAAAATGACAACTTACTTCAAATAGATCCATAAGTAACACAAAGAGAGCTATTTTTACTAATTTCAAAGCAAAGCAAGACAAGATACAAGTTGATTCACTGTTCGAGAGGTGAATGATCTCTCCCACAATTCCTAACAGCTACTAGGAACCCAAACACCTCATAAAAACTGTTGCAGAAATTTTAAACATAACATAAAAAATCCTAATCCACCATAATCCCCCATTAAATAGCTAAAATCCCCTAATAAATTCCCCTTACATCTTTCCTAAAGAGTCCCCCCTTTCCAAAGAGTTTCCTCCCAAAGCCTCTTCTCCTATAGGTGATAAAGGAGGTCTTGGGTCCCACATGGGCAGCTGGATTGTTGTTGCCAGCTGCATCATAATGTTGCTAAAATTTGAATTTCTACAAGAAATCTAAGAACCAATCAATACAAATTATGCCCTGAATGAAATTCACCGTAAAATGAAAATCTTGCGTATCACGTTTGAAAAAATTTCAATCACACGCATGCACACCAATTGATAAACAATTAGGAGGAAGGGACAAATGATAAAGTTACTATTTTGAAAATCCAACCCTTATGCAGTACAACGAAAATCTTGGGAGACACCAAGTGAGAAAGGATTTTCTCCCATTGGAGTTAGGGAGCATTAATGTAATCTTGGCGATGAAATGAATGCAAACCTTGGGAGACACCAAGGTCAACTGGAAGGAATTAACAGTGGAACTGATAGTGGAAGGGAGAAGAGTAGTGATAAAAGGAGATGGGGGGCTCTACAAAGCCATGGTGTCACTTAAAATCATGGTGAGGAGTATCCAAGAAGTGGGGGAAGGGTACTTGGTGGAACTACATAGGCAAGAGGGGATCAGATTGGAGGAAGGAGGGGAAGTTCTTCTTTCAGTATGACCATTGATTTAACAATTCAGTGCGATTTTTTAGCCACCTCAGGATTTCCATCACTAAAAGAGCAGGAGCATGCTATCACTTTTACAGAAGGTATGTCACCCATCAGTGTTCGACCCTATCGCTATCCACCATTTCAGAAGGATGAGATTAAGAAACTGATTACAGAGATGCTAGAAGCAGGGATTATCAAACCCAATATTAGCCCCTTTTCTAGCCTAGTATTACTGGTTAAAAAGAAAGATGCGAGTTGGAGGTTTTGTGTGGATTATAGGCAATCAATAAAGAAATTGTACTAGAAATTGTGCTAGACAATTTTCCTGTTCTAGTGATCGATGAGATGCTGGATGAGTTGAGTGGAGCAGTTATCTTCACCAAGATAGATTTGAAGTTCATATTACCATCATATTAGTGTGAAGGAATATGCACCCAAGACTGTTTTCAGAACTCATGAGGGTATTATGAATTTTTAGTGATGCCTTTTGGCCTTACTAATGCCCTAACCACTTTTCAGTCCCTCATGAACAAGGTTTACAGACCTCATCTCAGGAGATTTGTATTGGTGCTCTTTGATGATATCCTGGTTTACAACAAGTTAGAGGAGGAGCATTGGAGCACTTAAGGAGGGTGTTAGAAGTATTACAGAAGCACCAACTGAGGGCCAACCTGAAGAAGTGTTGTTTTGCCCAGACCAGTGTGGAGTACTTGTGACATATTGTATCTGAGGGGTTGGTAGCAGACCAAACAAAAATTGAGGCTATGTTGAGGTGGCCAGTGCCTAAGAATTTCAAGGAGTTGAGGGGATTCTTAGGACTGATATGATATTATAGGAGGTTTGTGAATGGGTACTACACCATCACATGGCCACTAACAAAACAATTCAAGAAGGATGAGTTCCTATGGGGGGAGGCAGCTACAACAACTGTTGAGAGCTTGAAGAAAGCCATGACTACTGTACCAATTTTGGCCCTACCAGACTTCACTCAAGTCTTCATAGTAGAGATAGATGTAGGATATGAATTGGGGGCAGTGCTCATACAAAACTATCGACTAATTGCCTATTTTAGCCAGATGTTAACAACTAGGGCAGGCTAAAATTAGTTTATAAGAGGGAGTTTATGGCTATTGTATTAGCCATCCAGAAGTTGTAGCCCTACCTATTATGTAGGCATTTTATTATTAGGACGGATCAGTAGAGTCTGAAGTACTTATTGGAGCAATAGATGGCGACAGAGGAGCATCAACGGTGGCTATCCAAATGGCTGGGGTATGATTTTGAAATCCAATACAGGTTAGGAGTGGAGAACAAGGCGACATATACCTTGTTCAGATGTATGAGGGGAGATACAGGCGATATCAGTGTCAATCCTACTAATGTTGGATTAGGAGGCCATTTAGGAGGAGAGTGCCCGGGATGAGGAGTTGGGAAAGATTATGGTTAATTTACTGAAGGAGGGGAGTAACCACCTAGGGTATTTGTTGGAAGGAGAGAGATTTCTATACCAGGGGAGGTTTGTGATGCCTAGGACATCATTCCACATTTCACACTTGCTTCAAGAGTTCTATGCTTTGTTGGGGTCATTCAGGAGTGCAGAAGACTTATTGGAGATTAGCCTAAGAATTGTATTGGAAGGGGATGCACAAGGATGTGGAGGAGATGATATCCCGATGTGAGATCTGTCAGAGGAACAAGTACATTGCCATCTCTCTAGGAGGATTACTACAACAACTAGCTTTGCCAGGTCAGGTGTGGGAAGAGGTATCTATGGATTTCATAGATGGATTACCCAGATCAGAAGGGTTTATAGTGATCTTGGTGGTAGTGGATAGACTGAGCAAGTATGCTCATTTCATGCCCCTACGACATCCCTACTCAGCTATGACAATAACATCATCTTTTATTAGAGAGGTGGTCAGACTGCATAGAGTATAAGAGTCTATAGTATTAACAAGGATAAGGTGTTACTTGGCCATTTTTGGAGGGGTTATTCATATTACATGGGATAGTGCTGAAGAGGAGCACCACCTCTCACCCACAGACAGATGGTCAGACGGAGGTGGTTAGCGGGAGCTTGGAAACCTACCTATGATGCTTTGTGTCAGAGACACCCACATTGTGGGCCAAGTGGTTAGGGTGGGCAGAGTACTGGTACAACATTTCTTATCATTCTGCTTCTCAGATGACCCCATTCAAAGTGTTGTATTGAAGGGATTCACCTCACCTGGTGCATTTTGGACATAACACCCCAGTTTCTTCAGTGGAGGAGTACTTGGGGGAGAGAGACAGAGTGTTGGAAGAGTTTAAGAGGCATCTGATGAGAGCTCAGCAGATTACGAAGAAATAAACAGATGGACATATAAAGGACATCCAGTTCGAGGTAGGGGAGAGGGCATTCTTGATGCTCCGACCTTACAGGCAGGAGACAGTTGCCAATAGGAGGAATGAGAAGCTTGCTCCAATGTACTTTGGGCTTTATGAGGTAGTGGAGAGGATTGGAGTTGTGACATATTGACTTAAACTACCACCAACAACGACTATACATCCGGTGTTCCATGTATCCCTGATGAGGAAGGCCATTGGAGATCATGCAGCATGTTTTGAGTTACCAGTGATGCTGACGAAGGATTTGGGTGATTTTGGAACCTCTTGAGTTATAAGGGGTGCGTCAGGGAACAAGTGGGGTAAGGGAGGTGTTGATCAAGTAGAAGGATCTTCCAGATTATGAGGCGACATGGGAGCCTTATGAGAGGGTGAAACATCAGTTTTCCTCTTTTCACTTTGAAGACAAGGTGATTCTTTGAGAGGTATTGTTAGAACGGTCCAGGCGGCCCCTTGCCAAGGACCGGATCACATGTATAGTAGGCGGGCGGCTAGAAAGAGGGAGAAGGAGATGGGGCCCACTAATTCAAATTCAATTATTTTGAAGCCAAAGGAGGGAGCGGCAAGGGCAAATTTGTCCTTTGAGGTTTAATTGATTTATTCCATGCTTTAAGTAGGAAGCGAAGATTAGGATTAGGGTATGCTTTGTTTTGGTGGCTGATTTTCAGAGTTATTGTCTTAGTGTCTTGGGCTCTAGATTCATCTATGGATTGAGAGAGAATGATCCTCCTCTCAAATTGAGGATCAATTGTATCTTGGTTTATTGTTACCATTGTTTGATTTCCACCATAAAAAAACTACTGTTTTGCTTTTTTTCCAATAGATTCGTAAAGTTTTCTCGCTGTTTTCATCAACCTTGTTAGGTTTTACTGAAATATTCAAGTATTTCCTATCAATATTCTAGAAAGTCTCGGTCTTCTTGCTACAATACCAAAAGAAGGAAATAAATCAACTGAGCATAGAAGGAAAGATGCTGCAAAAGAGGAAGGAAGCTGCTAAATAGGAAAGCTGCAAAAGAGGAAAGCCATGAAAGAAATTTCGTCATAGTAGTCAGGTTGAACATAGCTTCATTGCAGCAGCAAGGAAGGGAAGGAAACAAGTAAACTAGAGTGTGCTAAAGCCATAGGAAGGAAGAGAAGATTGGAACCTAAATTGTTGTTGATGCCAATTGGATTGAAGCACTTGCAGAAGTAAATTAGGCCTAGGTAATAAAAAAAAAGCGATTACGTCCCTTTTCATAGGTACTTTCATCAGAGGCATAATTTTAACAAAATAAACTAGAAAACCAATTACAA
Source organism: Dendrobium huoshanense (assembly GCA_016618105.1). Lineage (NCBI taxonomy): Eukaryota > Viridiplantae > Streptophyta > Magnoliopsida > Asparagales > Orchidaceae > Dendrobium > Dendrobium huoshanense. Next base: position 71,150,738 of record CM028347.1, on the reverse strand, counting down.
TACAATTTCAAAATGCTTATCTCAATGTTCACTTTGTGTGTGTCCGGTGTATATACATTTTTACATTTCCATCAACTTTGCACGTTTACTTTGACTCTTATCTTCATAGTCGAGTACTATATGTGAATCCACTGATTAGTATTACCTCAATTGATTTCCATGATATACAAATGCTATGTCTTCCCAGCTTAAGACTTCTTTGAAGGATATCTATACAGTATTTGTACACTAAAATGTAGAATTTACTCCATTCACGCACAAATTCTAGATAGAAACTTATGCAATTTTTAGTGTTTTTGGGACATAGTGATGAGCATGTAAACCAGCACACTAATTTTATATCAAGCCTATTTATTTCTTTATTACTGGTCTGGTTTATCTTTACGATGTTAATATCTTAGTGGTAAAATCTTAAAGGTTTGGTTTTCTGATGCTAATTAAGTATAATAACTACATTGCGCTCCTAAATTTTTATTGCTTTCAAGATCTTCAAATTTATTGTACTTTAGAAAAAAAATTATCATTGATTTCTTGTCAAAACAAATGAAATAGATATTTGTTTGGTCAAATGGATGTACTAATGTGTGTTTGTGACATGTGCAGGATATCACGTGTGCACTACAATAGGGCAAGCATCAAATCTCGATATTTCTTTGATCGGTATTGTTTTGAATCCTACTATACTAAATTAGTACTACTAATCTCATATTACTTGGTATCCTTGTTTATCGCTACACTTTGCTTAATTTGATCATTGTTTATACTATTTCCATTGATACGACGCCTCTTTTAGTTTTCTAATCAATTTCAACTCTCATCCTCTTCTTCATTTTGTTCATCCAGCTAAACAGTCATCCTAGTCAAATGTTTGGACAATTACCTTTTATTCATGTTACCCGCGCAGATGCGACCTGCTCAGATAGAACTCGAAGAATGTTTAGATAGATATGATGTGTCTAAACACCAAAAAATTCTCGTTGGCCATCCTTAACTTCAGGCTAATCATTTTTTTGCTTATCTTTTAGTTAAAGTTTATTTTGATGGTGTTTGGCTATTTGTACTACTCAATTCATATTGATTTAATTCCTAGAGCAACTTTGCCTCGTTACAGGATGAGTCCAACTGAGCATGCTGAATTTTTTAAACAAGTGACTGATTTATTAGAAAATGGTTTGATTAAAGAAAGTTTAAGTCCTTGTGTTGTGCCTGCTTTATGAACTCCAAAAAAAGATAGAACGTGGAGAATATGTATGGATAGTAGGACAATAAATAAAATCATTATTAAATATCGATTTCCTATTCCTAGGCTGGATGACATGCTAGATATGCTAAGCGGTGCAAAAATCTTTTCAAAAATTGATTTGAGAAGTGGGTATCACCAAATAAGAATAAGACTTGGGGATGAATGAAAAACTGCTTTTAAAACTAAAGAAGATTTGTATGAATGGCTTGTGATGCCTTTTGGGCTTTCAAATGCTCTGAGCACTTTTATGAGAACTATGAACCATGTTTTAAGATCTTTTATTGAAACGTTTGTTGTGGTTTATTTCAACGACATTTTGATTTATAGTATTCATCCTTCTGAGCACTTTAATCATGTGAGACAAGTGTTGTAAACTCTAAGGAAACAAAAGCTGTACATCAATCTAAAAAAATGTTCCTTTATGACTTCGCGCTTAACATTTCTGGGTTTTATTGTTTCTGCTGAGGGGATACAAGTTGATCCGATAAAAATTGAGGCAATTCAAAGTTGGCCCACTCCTAAAAACATAAGTGAGGTGAGAGCAATGTTTAAAATTGTGTAGTCGGGTATTGAGGCATTTTTCATTCGTGAGGCAAGGCGTAAGCCTCAAGGCGTTTTGAGGCGTAAGCCTCAAAATCAAAAGATTGCGTAACCATAAAATGATAAAATTTTTATATACTAATGAGTGAATAATATAAAACATAAAAAAACATAAGATATGAAGTGAAATCAAAATATCCCAATAATAAGACAACATGAAATATAATTCAACTTAAAATTCTATCTTTCTCAAATCCCATTATTCTTTTCATCAACATATAATTCAAATTTTCAAAAATAAATAGCAATGGCATATCACATAAGAACTTATAAGCCATCAGCACTGTCATCACTAAGGGGTTCTTCATTTGAATCATTATTATGATGAATTGCTCTCTCCCCTTCCTCCTCTCCTATAAAGTCCAATGTTGGGCATTTACTTCAAGATTTATGTAAGTTTTAATATATATGGCGTGAAGCGTAAGCCTCATGCTAGTGAGGCGAGGCGGGCCTCAACCAAGTTGAGGCTTAAGCCTCATAAAAAAAAACTCGAGACGTAAGCATCAAGGCATTTTTTACTGGAATTGCGCAAAGGCGGGCCTCAAGGTGATCCTCATATTGCGCAATTTTAAACCATTGGTGAGAGGATTTTATTGGTTTGGCTTCTTTTTATCGAATATTTATTAAGAACTTCAGTTCTCTGATTGCTCATATTACTGATTGTTTGAAAAAGGGGATATTTATGTGGACACCTCAAGCTGAACAAACTTTTGAAATCATTAAGAAAAAAATGAGTCAAGCTCCCATTCTTAGCTTGCCAAATTTTGAAAATATTTTTGAGGTTGATTGCGATGCTTCTTATTTTGGTATTGGTGTTGTACTTAGTCAAGAGGGAAAACTTATTGCTTACTTTAGTGAAAAACTGAATGATACTTGATCCAAATATTCTACTTATGACTTGGAGTTTTATGCTATTGTTCAAGCTTTGAAATTTTGGAGATGTTATTTGATTCAACGGGAATTTGTCTTAAATACTGATCATGAAGCACTTCGTTTTCTGGGTTCTCAAAAATTTTTGAATAAAATGGCATGCTAAGTGGCTTTCTTTTTTGCAAGAGTATGCTTTTCATATCAAATATAAAACTGGTGTTTTAAACAAAGTTGCTGATGCTTTAAGTTGGAGATCTCATTTGTTGGTAAATGTTTACCAAACTATCACTTCTTTTGTTTTTTTGAAAAAAACTTATGCGAGTGATGTTGATTTTATGAATATTTGAGATTCATGTCTTGCTTCTGGAACTGATCCTACTGCTCAGTTTGTTATTCATCAAAGGTTTTTGTTTAAAGGATCTAGACTTTGCATAACAAAACATTCTTTAAGAGAAGAACTTGTGCATGAACTTCATAGTGGGGGATTGAGTGGACATTTTGGGCAGGGAAAAACTGTTGCTTTGGTAGAGGAAAAATATTTCTCGCCTCATATGAGAAAACGAATTGCTAAGCTGGTGAAACAATGCAAAATTTGTCAGGCTTTTAAAGAACTTCTCAAAATTACTGTTTGTATACTCCTCTTTCTTTTCCAAATAAATCTTGGAAAGATATCTCTATGGATTTTATTTTGGGTTTGCCTGTTACTGCTAGAAAGTTTGATTCTATTTTTGTGGCGGTGGATCGCTTTAGCAAAATGACACATTTATTCCTTGTAAGAAAACTTCTAATGCCTCATATATTGCTGATTTGTTCTTTAAAGAAATTGTTCGTTTTCATGATATTCCTCGCACTTTTACTTTTGATAGATATACTAGATTTTTGAGTCATTTTTGGAGAACACTTTGGGCAAAATTAAGAACTACTATTCAATTTAGCAGTGCATATCATCTACAAACTAATGGGCAAATGGAAGTTGTTAATCGAAGTTTAGGAAACTTATTGAGATGTCTAGCAGGTGAGAAACCATCCCAATGGGATTTGATTTTGCCCCAAGCTGAATTTGCTTACAATAATTTTGTTAATCGCTCCACTGGTAAAACTCAATTTGAAATCATTTATGGTCAGCCTATATCTCACATTTTAAATAAAAATTGCTTGCCTTTGCCAAATAAAATTAGTGCTGAAGCTTCTGAAACCTTTGACCATATCAAAACTGTCCAACAACAAGTCCTTGAAAAACTCCGAATGGCTAATGTTAAGTACAAAACTGATTCTGACAAACATCATAGAGAAGTTTATTTCAAAGAAGGAGATTTGGTTATGGCCTACTTTCGTCGCCAATAATTTCCTGTTGGTACTTTTGGAAAATTAAGCAGGAAGAAATTTGGGCCTTTTTGTGTTCTAAAAAAATTGGGCTCAAATGCTTATCTCTTGGATCTTCCTTCTACTATTGGCACCTCTCCTGTGTTTAATGTTTCTGACATTTCTTTATATGAAGGAAATTCTAAAGATCATGTGGAAATTGAAACTTTATTACTCTCTACATCTGTTTTAAGTTATGATGAACATGTTGAAGATGTTGTTGATATAAAGGTTACTAAAACTCGGTATGACGAACACATGAGGTTCTTGGCAAAATGGAAGAGTCATCCTTTGACAGACTGTACTTGGATGGATGCAAATGAGCTAATAAAACATCATCCAGAGCTTTATAAAAGTATTGTGGAAGCTTTCTCATCAGGAGATGAGATTTTCCCAGGAGATGAGATTTTCCCAGCAGAGGGGAATTGATGCATTCATGGTTTTAATCTATTTTGTTTTGATGTGTTTTGAACAATATTAGTTGTGTTTTATGTTTTTTTAAGCTATCCAATGATGGAGGGCATCCAATGATCATGGTAGGAAGTGCTTAGGGTTGGAAATCCTTGGGTTTGCTTGCATTTGGCTCATTGTCCTTGGGCTGCTTGCTGTTCTCGGCTTGGAGCTGTTTGCTACTTGGTGATGAGCTTAAACTGTGTGTTCTACTTGGTGTTAGCTCATTAATGTTTGAGTTGAAGTTTAGCTCAATGATTGGTGAAATAAAGTCACTTCCTAGCTCATAAAATCAAAAAGGTATTCTCATTATTGTGGAGTGGACTTTTGTCTCTTCCTTTCCCCTTTGCCTTCTCGGTTTCCCCCTGGCTGTTGTTGTTCCCGTGACTCCTCCTCGGTTTTCCCCTGGCTGTTTTACCGTGAATCTCTGCCCCGTTTCCTGTGCTGGCTCCTCGGGTCCCTTGCCGGCTGGGCTTCCAGTGTATTTCTGGCTGGGTTTCCCTTAGCTTATTCTCCCTAATTTTTGTGCAGTTTTTGTGGGATATTGTGGTGTCTTTTGGCCTTTCATTTCCCCAAATCTGATTGGATTTGGTTGGAGATGCTGTGGCTGTTGAGCTTCTTCCTTTTGCCTATATAATAGAGAAGTTTTGAGTTGGAAATGGTTGTTGAAAATCTGAGTAAAATCTCTACAAAAACCTGAGGGTTTCTTCTCTTGGAAAAGCTTGAGAGCTTGTTCCACCCCTTTCCTCTTCTCAATTTCGTCTTGGCTTCCAACCTCTTCTTTTCTACGCAAGTTCCACTCCACCTGTATTCTTCTTCTTGAGCTCTGGAAGTTGTTTGTTGGCTGAAATTTGGAGACATTTGCCGGAGGGGTTTGGTAGGACGTTGGAACCTTTTGCAGTGGTGGACCCTTGGTTTGCAAGCCTAAGCGCAATTTTAATATATTTTCCTACTCTCGTTGCATGTGAGGAAACTGCTAGATGGTTGTTCTGAGGATAGCATTTTTATGTTCTTATTTTGTTTTCGTTTGATTTGACTTTTGTTTCTTCGAACGTTTGTTTGGTTGTTTACAAGCTATTGAGTTTGGTTTTTATTTTGTCCTGGTGTTCTCCAATTTGTCTTTTCTCTCTAGTTTGCTTACATCAATACACAAATGTAGATTATACAAGTTTGGCAATTGATGGGAGGCTAACTTCAAGAAATTGCATATTCTTAGGTGAAAACCTTGTTTTGGTGTAATAAAAAATAAAATGTGATAGCAAAATCCTGTGTAGAAATCGGATGTAGATCCATGGAGCTAAGAATCTATGAATTACTATGGCTAAAAGTTATTTTGGAAGATTTAAAAGTTGAATGGAAAATTCCTATGGGGCTCTATTGTGATAATAGGCTAGCCATCAAAATTGCATGTAATCATGCATAACCTGACATTACAAAGCATATTAAAATTGATAGACAATTTATAAAGGAAGAGCTTGATAGTGATTTAATCTATACTTTACTCGTTACCATTGGTAAACAATGTGTTGACATTCTCAACAGAGGATTATTGGTGGCAGTTTTTTTTTCAGAAATTATTAAATAAGGTTGGAATGGATGGCATCCATTCTTTCTGTTGGAGGAGTGTGAAACACTTGCATAATTCCCACTAGTTGGGGAACTTCCACTCTCCAAAGACTTCCACTCTTTTTCTTTTCTCTTCCCCTAACATCTCATTAATCTATGGGATTCATAATGTCTACTTATCAATCTACGGCTTTGTAATTATTCGTTCTTCTCTTCAATAGGTGGACAATTGTAATTATTGTTTTGTGATTTTATATGTTTACCATTATAATTTCTCATAGGAATGTATAAATCCTACATAAATATTGGAATAAAATACTCAACCAATTCTTTTTAATTCTAGTTAGTGTATATCAGATATTCAAATACATTCACAATTGAATTCTATAAGTTATATAACTGTTTAATCAGAAACTGAAACTGTTGGAAGACAAAGATATGGTAGTAATACATGATGCAATATTTCAGTGGCATCTCTAATTAGTTTTACAAAATTCTTTGTAACCTTCTCTGTATTCCTAATTTTTTTACTTCAACTGGCTGGGATTTCTATAAATCGTTATGTTTTTGGTAGTTTAATTTGAAGTGTTGGCTTGCTTGATGCTTCTTTTCATCTTGTGTAGCACGTGTCAAATACTGATTGCTCTAAATATTTCAAATTATTCTATTCTCCTCTAATTTTATATTTTAAAATTAGCTTGCTATTTGTCCTTATGTGCTTTATTCCTCTCAGTTTTATTCAAAAACCAGCACTATTTTATCAATGATTTTATGAACAGAAAAAGATAATCCACAAAAAGGTGTCATTGTCAAGATGATTTCCAGTGGTTCCAAGGAGAATTGCTCCCTTTCTGTCTCGGTTATTTGCGATTCAAATAAAGTTCAAGTGAGTGAGTTTATTTATTTTTTCCAGATGTTTTCTTGTTTTGTAATTAATATCTTAATTTAACAGAGCAAGTCCTCTTGAACTTGCTGATATCCTGTGTTTTTTTTTTGTTAAACTTTGTAAATGCCAGTGGATGCTCGATAAACTCCCTCTTTTTCTTCCATGCCTCATCAACATTATACACTCGCATATCCCAACCCAATTTCCAGTTTTTGACAATCACAATATGAGAAAACATATCTGGATGAACTGGCAAAAGTTTGTTTTTGTGATTTATAATGATTGAACTGTTAAGTGGGCTAATAAATATTAATATCCAGACATGAGGATTTTCTCATAATAATTTAATTTTCTGTCGAGCTTGTAATAGCTTATGTGATGCATATAATTATTCATCCAATTTCAACTTTTGTTGCTTAATATAAATTTGGTTGAAAGAAGTAGTGGATGTTAATAATTATGATCATTGCCATCACTATTAACCCATCATTTAGCTCTATAAATCCTTATTCTGCATTTAGTTCTGTAAAGATTGATAATGGAAGTACGAGGGTATACCTAATAAAACTCTGCCAACTCCTCCATGTTAATGTTGAAATATTTAGATGTTTTATTTATTACTTCATTTATTTTTCTCTCGGCTTTCCAGGTATCAAATTCATTGACAATTATAGGGGACTGCGACTATGTGAGTATCCCTTAATGCTCTAAATCCGTTTTGATGCTCTCAATGAAAGTAAAGATGTAATATCCATTTTTAGTCATTCACTTTCTTTTATCGAAAGCTAAACAAGAGCAGGTGGAAAGTTATCTTGATGCTTGATATTATGAAATTTTTTGGCCAGCAGAGCCCTAGATAATAATTCATCTATTAAGAGTGTTAAAGAATAAAAAATGTGAGGAACAAAATGAAGGTTTACCTATACTTAGCTATCTATATTATAACATATGCAATTGAGACGTTGGAAATGTGTCATGTCCTCACATACTGTCATATTTAAAAGGGAAGCGAGCAACCAGTGATGTTAAATTTGAGTTCATAACAACTTTTACATAGTTCAAGAACCCATCTTGCATTTATTTTGAAACACACAGATGCAAACACAAGTATTGGCATGTATAATTGATTGCAGCCATCCAATTTGAACTTATGCTTGACTTCAATGGAGTGATTGATTAAATATTCCATTGCCTTATATAGCATTATTTTTATTTAAGAAATAATTGAATTTATTTTATTAGATTTAATCCATGCCTTGTTATTTTTACTATAATTTTTTATGCGAGATTTTTTTATAACCCTAGTGTCATTTCACTATAAATTAGGATCTAAGAAGTTAGGTTGGGACAATTGAATGAGCATTGAATAAAAGGTAAAATTTTTGCATTTGATATCCGCTAAAACCAGGAATTTGAGAGGGAAAAGCTTGTTTTTATTCAGTAATATTTTCTTTATTTATAGATCTATACAACATATCTAAACGAAGAAATAATAAATTATAGATTTCATACATAAAATCCCTAATGAACTCTTTCCTAAATTAGTTCCTTCATTATGGCGTGATCCATGAGAGCTTCCCATGGATTGATCTCTGTGTCAATCGGATCCTTTGCACTAGGAACGGTTGGATTTCAACACTCCCCCTCAAACTGGGAAATATGGATCTATCATTCCCAGCTTGTCAATCATTCTGAGAAAGGCAGAGCTGTCCAATCATTTGGTAAGGATGTCTACAAGTTGATCCTTTGATGATACATTATCGACACTTATTAGACCACTGTTTAGTTGTTCTTTAATGAAATGTTTGTCCGCTTCTATGTGCTTGGTCTTGTCATGCTAGGCTGGATTGTGGGCTATGCTGATTGCTGATTTGTTGTCACAATGTAGCTTTATAGGCTCATCCCACTTGACCTTTAAGTCTTCTAGGATTATTTTGATCCATAGTAGCTCACATATTCTCAATGCCATAGCTCGATATTCTGCTTCTGCACTAGATCTTGCCACTACATTCTGTTTCTTGCTTCTCCATGTAACTAGGTTACCTCCAAGAAATATGCAGTATCCAGAGGTAGATCTTCTGTCAACAGGTGATCGCATAGTCAACATCTGTTGTGGGCTCCGAAAATTCGGCCCCGGCCTCCGCTCGCTATTCTTATTCGGCGAGGGAGTTTTAACGAACTAAGTTCCGGGGTAAATTTTGGAAGGCAGATGGGTTTGTAGATAAGACACTACCCAGAGATTTCGCCCTCATTTTGCGAGGACTTTATGAACTGAGTTCTGGTTTCCTATAGGCACAAGCCCCTATAGTTAATTACCCCTCCCACTAACGAGAGAGAACTTTCGATTAAGGCTAGTCGTCAATCAGATATGTAGAACATACGTGTTATCTGGCATATAGTAGCAGCAATGGATTTTGATATTGGTAGAAATTGGATTTGGAAATTGGGTTTGGAAGGGTTTGAAAAGCATTGAAAAGTTTGATATTTAAAATATGAAATTTCACCACCTAGCACTTAAAGCGGATGGTGGGGGAATGGATGATAGACCCGATCAAGATCCCATGGTTCTGTCGTCCCGGGCCATTGTGGTCCCTGGTCTACTTAGTCAGAGGAGGTAGTCGACCCAACCTGACAGAAGGATCCTTGTCGGCAGCCATGAGTTGCTTCGTCCAAGGGAACCTTGTAGACCGGGGTTGAATGTTTGTCTAAGGGGACAAATTTGAATCCACCTTAGCTAACAGAGGGCTTTGTGCCCTATCGATCATATCCTATTGATTCATATCTCAAGGATTTAACGCCATTAAGGAGCGTATTGGCTCTGGCCATAACCGCTATCTGTGGTGCCATTTGGCGGGAAAACCACTCGGTTCAGAGGGCCCCGGGTCATAACCGTTTACCTGCAGTGTCATTTGGCGGCGAAACTGCCGGTTAGAGGACACGTACCACGTCCTTATTGGCAAGAGATTGTTTGAGAATGGATCCTAGTGATATTTTCGATTAGGCATTTGGCTCTTTGTGAGCTAGAGTTTATTTGAATTTGTCCACCCTGACAGACTGTTGCGGAGGGTGGATGGATTTTGCTTTAAGCGTTGGGATGGATAGTTTCATTTTTAAATATTTTTGGGTTTTTTTTGGGATTTTTGTGGAGTTTTTCTAGATTTTTGTGGGTTTTGGATTTTGAATTGATATTTGAGTAGAATTTTGGAATATTTGAAATGGACTTTTGAGAGACAATTGAAAGTATTTGGGAACCCTTCCGGTTGAAATCTGCATTCAACACGGCCATCATCGGGGTGTTTGGGGGTCATTTCTTTTTATGGATTGAACCTTGTCAACTCTGTCGGGATGTCGACAGAGGATCGGGTTTTGTAGGCTTTGAGCCTTTGATAGTGAATTCTAATTGTTATAGGCCTTGAAAGTCTAATATGAATGTATTAAGACAAATATGACGGTCGCCACAACCGTATATTTGTTTGTTGGTTCGAACCCTGTCAACTTCTATTGACCCGTATAGAAGGATCGGTTTCGAACCTGAATTCACTTGTCAACCCGCGCAGCATCCCTAGACGTCACGTGTGTACCAATAACACGCTCGCCGGGGCCCATGCGGGTTTGGGGGCATTTTATAATTAAACCCTGTCGACTCCTTTGATCTACTTAGAAGGATCGGGTCTAAATTTAATAACCCGCGCATCATCCCTAGACATCACGTGTGTACCGATAACACGCTCGCCGGGGCCCATGCGAGTTTTATAATCTCTTTTACCCCTTTTAGTGTACCTATGTGTATACAAACTATAGTGCATGTGGGGGTACTTTGAAAGTATTTGTAGACGCCTTCTGTCCGTTTGCATAGAAGTTGCGGATCCGGTGGCGGGGCATAGCAGCTCCTGAATAGACTTGTTCGTTGCTTTACACAAGTAGACTGTTGTGCACTATTTGTTGATTTTTGTAGGCGGGTCATAGTGCACTAACTAATCTCATGTCTTGGGTTGTAGAAGCTCGTAGGAACTTGTAGTCTTTATGCATTTTGTTGTGCACTCGGGTCCTTTCAGTACATCCGCTACTTCCTTGCTTGTAGGATTCATCAAATGCCATCATTTGTAGGTGATATGTTTGCCAAAGAACTTTGCTCCTTTAACTCTATTTGTTGAAGATAGATGCATTCAACTATCATTGCGTAGTTCCTGACTATAAGGGTATCGTAGCATCTACTGCTTGTTATTGATTAGCACTTTCAGACTTATTATGTATATGAAATATTTTTTTGTCGTCGTTGCAATCATTTCAAATCACCAGTTGCATGCTCCTTGATATTATTCATGAATAGTTCACTACACACATTATAAATTCTTTGTTGATCAATGTATTTGCTTGCAAGGTTTGAGCACTTTTGCTTGTATTTTGACATTGCTTGTAAGGAAGATGTATCAGTTATTGCCTCCTACTACATGGTTTGTAGTGCTTGTATTTGTCGCATGTCTTTTGATATTCACAAGAGATTGTCACATGTGTCTGTCAATTAATGATTGCTTGGTGCAGAGGAGATTATTTCCTTCACAACTCTCTTGTTTCATTTGTGAGCATATATGATGGCTAGCATGTCATCATATCCATCACAAGCTTCTAATTGCATGCATCCTCTTATATGACTGTTGTATTGATTGTATCAATTTTATCTTTATTATTCACAAAGCAATGGTTCACATTCATGATTACCCTTGTCAATTTCATTGCTTGTAAACTTGGATACATTTGACTGCTAGATATGGAGGAGCCATGTTGAGTTCTACAAGTCTTCAGGTGTTATATGAGGATGATTTAAATCTTTTATGAGTTTGCTTGACAACTCGTACGTTTTGATTGGAGTGACAATTCCTTAATATTCATTGAAAATTTTAAATTTATTAACAATGAAGATGCCACTATATTCTTCATTCCCTCCTCGTCTGCATGCTACAACTTTTTGTTTTCGAATTACATTAGGTCCAAGTTCAACTTAGGTTTCATGCCTTTTGAGTTCAAGCTTATGTATTCCATTTGAATTTGAGTATGCAAGTCTTCTATTTATCTCAATTGTGAGCTCATATTCAAGTTCATTGTTCAATTTAATTTGTTGCTTAAATAGTCCCCTGCTATCTTGTTCAGTTCAAGTTCTTTGTTCAACTCAAGTAAGTTCAAATAGTCCCCTGCAGTTCACTTGAGTTCAAGCCTTGTCAGCTTAATCTTCCAATCAATTTCTTATTTTAAGTCAAGTCCACAATTGATCCAAGCTTGACTTTAGTTCAATATATATTTTTTTATTTGAGTTCAATTAAGTCATTTAGATCTTGTCCAAAGTCCAAGTACAAGTCCTTCGTCGTTCTTGCATGTCATTCAAGTGCAATCAAATCCAAGTCCCAAATTGTTCCCTTGAGTTCAAATGAGATCCAAATGTAGCACTATTTCACCCGAAATTTTGGCAGCCTTCCGGCATCTCCCCCGTTTAGGGGAAAACTATGGAAAACTGGGCCTTTCCCACCACGCTAAGAAAAGCGTGCATGGTAGATGCCCTCTTTCGAGGACACCGCGGCTGTGTAATTTTCGATCCCCCACCACGGTAAGAAAAGCGTGCATGGGTATTTTTTTGTAAAAAAGTATTTTTTTATTTATTTTTGAAAATATTTTGTAAGCAAGGCAGTTATTTCCCCGCAAGCGGGTACTTATGGGTATCCCCGCTTCGTCGTGCGCATCGCACCGGGATCCCTTCCCACTACGCTAAGAAAAGCATGCATAGGCGGGGTTTCCAAGGCGATATGAACTTCGAAGAAGGAATTTGGGTGATTACCCGCTTCGTCGCAAGCGTCGGGACGCACTCCCTCCCACCACGCTAAGAAAAGCGTGTATAGGTGGTCATTTTGTCTCGGCGCATGCGTTGAAACTGGTTCTCGAAGTTTTAGGGTTTAAGAGGGATTATACCTGCGCGGGGTCGTCAGCACGTTGGTCGAGGATCTTAGTGAGCATAATTAATTAGAATTAATAATAATTAGTTATAATTAAACTCAATTAATTATAAGAAATTATGATTAACATTAATTAATTATACTTAGGGAAAACTAATTTATAATTAACTTAAATTAATTATAATTAATAATAATTAATTTAATATTAAAGATAATTAATTATAATTAACCTCAATTAATTATAATTAATTATACTATTATTAATTAATTAAAATTAATTATATTTTAATTTAAAATTGATCATAAATCAATTAGAATTTATAAATTATTATGAATCAATTATAATTAATTATAATCAAGTTATAACTAATTATATTTAACTAAATATAAATTATAAGTTATATTCTTTTAATTTATAATTAATTATAGATTAATTATAATTAATTATATTTAAAATATAATTAATTATATTAGATCCTAAAATTAATTATAAATTAATTAGAGATAAACATAATTTTAAGCATGATTAACAGAGAATTAAACTCTCTGTTAACAGAGAGTTTAGTTCTCTGTTTTAAAGGATTTGACCGAAGAAGCACTCGAAGGGGAGAAAGCCACCTACACAGCCAACGATCTCCTGTTTGTGCTTCCGATCAAAAAATGACGTAACTTCCGATCTGATGGCAAGGGAAGTCGTCGAATGAGGTTAGGGCAAGGTCATATAAGGGAATCAGTTGGAGAGGTGTGAGAGAGCTCTCAGCTAAGGGTCTTGTGGAGCTCGGCTGCTTGGGTAGAGGAGGCGACGGAGGAGATCGGTCAAGGCTGAGGTAAGGAGAAAGCCTCTCTTCCTCTCTCTCTCTCTCTCTCTCTCTCTCTCTCTCTCTCTCTCTCTCTCTCTCTCTCTCTCTCTCTCTCTCTCTCTCTCTCTCTCTCTCTCTCTCTCTCTCTCTCTCTCTCTCTCTCTCTCTCTCTCTCTCGGGCCAAGGAAGCAGAGAGGGGAATCGGGAATGGGATCGGCTTGAACTCGGCACAGGGGAGGTAGCGACGGGAGCTCGATCGTGTGGGAGAGGGATCGGGAGTTGAGTGCGGGAAGGAAGAGCTCGGCTTGGGGCTGAGAGAGATCGGGAGGTCGGGTTAGGTCAGAGACTTGGGGAGGAAGAGTCGTGTGGTTTGCGGGGGGTATCGGGAGAGGAAGAGGGAGCAGCGATTTGGGTCGGTATTTAACGAAGAGAATGGGGCAGCGATCGAGAGCAGATTTCACGCAGGAAGTGCGGAGAAATGACGGGAGCGGCGCCGATTTCAGCCGGATTCGCTGCAGGATTCGTGGAACCAACGGTTTACAGGTATTATTTTTCGTTTCTTTTTTCTTTTTTCTGCGAAGGTCAACATCTGTGTATACTTCTAGGGTTATTATGCAATCTCTCTTAAAAAGAATCCTATTTCCTGGGTTTCTTTTAAGGTAGTGCAATATCCTGTCAACTGCTTGCATGTCGACCTGCTTTGAATTTTGCATAAACTGATTGACCATGCTTACAACAAATGCTATATCTGGTTTAGCGTGGGAAAGATAAATTAATTTCCCTACAAGTCTCTGGTAGGCCCCTTTATCCACATCTGGATCCTCTCTAACATCCCCCAGTTTAAGATTAGGTTCTACTGGTATTGGTGCTAGCTTACAGGCTAGTTTCCCTGTTTCTTTCAGAAGATCTTTAATATACTTTTGTTGTGAGATGAAGATTCCTTTGTTGGAGTGAGCTACTTCGATTCAAAGAAAGTGTTTTAGTCTACCAAGTTCTTTGATGTCAAATATTTTGGTAAGACATTTCCTTAGATTATCTTTCTCTTTTTCATTTTTTCCAGTCAAGATAATATCGTCCACATACACTAGCAATAATGTGACTCCCCTTAAGTTTGAATGTTTAAAGAATAGTGTATGATCTCCTTGGCTTTGTTTATACCCATGAAGGAGCATAAACTTAGAGAACCTTCCAAACCAAGCCCTTGGTGATTGTTTGAGCCCATATAGGACCTTTTTTAATTTGCACACCTTGTTACCTCCATAATTTTTCTTAAATCATGGTGATATTTCCATTACTAATTCTTCTTCTAGATCCCCATGTTGGAATTCGTTTTTTACATCCAATTTTTTCAGATGCCAATTATACTTTGCCGCTATTGAGAGTAGAATTCTGACAGTGTTCATTTTGGCTACTGGTGCAAAAGTTTTCTGGTAGTCAATGTCATATGTCTAAGTGTAACCTTTCGCCACTAGTCTTGCTTTGTATCTTTTCAGTGTGCCATTAGCTTTGTATTTTATAGAGAACACCCATTTGCAGCCGACCGATTTTTTCCCTGTCGATAGATTGATGATCTCCCATATGCGATGCAAAGGCATTAGCTTTTAGTGATTTATATAATAGATTAGATACTAAAGAGGGAGAAAAATATATATATAAGTTAGCCAAACAAAGAGATAGGAGTAGTAAGGATTTAGTTCAAGTGAAGTGTATTAAAGATGAAGGAAATGCTTAGGAGATGAAGGAATTTCATGGCTTACTAAACTTTTTAATACTATTTTGAAGACTAAGAAGATGCCAGATGAGTGGAGAATGAGTGTGTTAATTCCTATTTTTAAGAATAAAGGTGATGCACAAGATTATGCGAATTATAGAGGTATTAAGTTAATGTGTCATACTTTAAAACTATGAGAGCGAGTTATAGAGCATAGGTTGCGGCGTGATACTAATGTTTCTCAAAATCAATTTGGATTCATGCCGGGTAGGTCGACTATGGAAGCCATACATTTATTAAGAGGTTTGATGGAGAAATATAGAGAAAATAAGGAGGATCTACATATGATATTTATTGATTTAGAAAAAACATATGATAAAGTTCCAAGAGAAGTGCTATGGAGAGTTCTTGAAAAGAAAGGAGTCAATAATGCTTATATTCAAATCATTAAAGATATGTATGCAGGAGCTATTACTTGTGTTCAAACACAAGGTGGATTGACCAAGTATTTCCATATTTCGGTTGGGTTACATCAAGGATCAGCCTTTATGCCCATATCTTTTTTCTTTAGTCATGGATGTTCTCACTAGACATTTGCAAGAGGATGTACCTTGGTGTATGCTTTTTGCTGATGATATTCTTCTTGTTGATAAGACTATAGAGGGAGTTGAAGGTAAACTTGAATTATGGAGGTCAACCTTAGAGTATAAAGGTTTTCGCTTGAGTAGATCTAAAACGGAATATATGGAGTGTAATTTTAGTAGACCTAGTGAGGGGATTGTGACTTTGGGCGATCAAGTCATTAATAAGAGTACACGTTTTAGATATCTTGGATCTATTGTTCAGACTGATGGTGAAATAGATGGGGATATTATCAGCAGAATTCAAGTTGGATGGTTGAAGTGGAGGAATGCATCGGGCTTGTTATGTGATAGAAATGTACCCCTCAAACTTAAGGGAAAATTCTATAAGATGGTAGTGAGGCCTGCAATGCTTTATGGTGCCAAATGTTGGCCTTTAAAAGAGAAGCATAATACTAAGTTAAGTGTGGCAGAGATGAGGATGCTTAGGTGGATGAGTGGCTTTACCGTTAGAGATAGGATACGAAATGAGCATATATGTGAAAAGGTTGGAGTAGCTCCAGTAGAAGATAAGATTAAAGAAAGTCGCCTTAAATGGTTTGGTCACCTAAAACGACGGCCTTGCGATGAGCCGGTTAGGAGAGTAGAGGTATTAAATTTGACTTATGTTAAGAAAGGTAGGGGTAGAACTAAAAAGACTTGGTTAGAAAATATTAGGAATGACCTTTCTTTATTAGATTTAAACGAGAATTTGACTTTTAATAGGACACAATGGAGAAAAAGGATTCATGTAGCCGACCCCACGTAGTGGGATAAAGGCTTGATGTTGTTGTTGTTGTTGTTGTTGATAGATTGAGGATCTCCCATGTCTTGTTCTTCTCTAGGGCCTGCATTTCATCTTTCATTTTTTTTTCAATTTATATCAGATAGTGCCTCAGAAATATCTTTAGGAATAAGAATATCATCTAGTGTAACCAGGAAGTTTTTGTGTGTGGAGGAAAAATTATTGAAGGATATAGAGTTGGTTATGGGGTATAAGGGAAGTGGAGAGTTTACCTTATTTTTAGGAGATGGCTCAGATTCTTGGATATGCTTCGGAGCACAGGTTGAACTTGTACGCCTGGAATATACCTTCCCAAATCTAAGGATAGTTTTATCTTCAGCTTACCTAGTTTGAGTTTCAGGGTGATTGGTTTGATGTGGTGGAGGAAGGTCAATAGGTGCAAGCATACTTTCATCATCATCCTTTGTTTCAATCTCCCCCTGAAGATGAGGTTTGATAAAGTAGGAGTTTTGTTCATCAAAAGTGACGTCAATGGATACAAGTATTTTCTTTGTAGGGGGGTGATAGCATTTGTACCCTTTCTAGGTGGCATAGTATCCAATGAATATATATTTGAGTGTCATTGGATCTAGTTTTCTTCTATTCTAGCTGTGGATATGAACATAATCAGTGCACCCAATGATTTTGGGTGTAAGGTTATTATGGGTTCGAAAGTCAGGGTAAAAGGAGGACAAAATATCAATTGGAGCTTTCATTCTCAAGGTTTTTTACGGTAGTCGGTTTATGAGGTAGGTGGCAGTTAGGAGAGCTTCTCCCTAGTAGGATTTAGGTATATTATGGTGGAGTAGAAGGCACGAGGAGGCTTGGAGATGACCATTTTTCCTCTCCGCAACCCCATTTTGTTGTGGGGGTGAAAACGCAGGATTCGTGGATGATACCTTCACTCTAAAAATAAGAGTGTAAGGTTTGGTTGCAGTAGTCTTTAGCATTACCTGAACGAAATCTCTTTATTTTGACCCCGAATTGATTCTAGATCATGGTGTGAAAAATGGGAAAAATGGTGCAATGGGAAGAATGATGCTAATGTTAGATTTATTTTTGAGGAGATACATCCAAGATACCCGAGTGCAGTCATTAATAAAAGATACAACCAACATTGGGAATTTTTTAGGGTCCCCATATGTCACTATCTATGATGCACTGACACGGACACGACGACACGAACACGACACGACACGGATACGGGACACGGCAATTTTTAAAAATATAGAACACAGGTGCGGCGTGGACACGGCATAATAAATTTTTAATATAATATATAAAAATTAAGGTGACATTATAGTAAAAATGTCAAGCAATAATAAATCAATTTCATGATAACTTGTTTAGCTTATAACATAAAGATGTTTAGTACAAAATGTCTAGTACAAACACAAAAATATAAGCAAAAAACCATTTAATACAACATGAAGGTCTAACTACTCAATAGAGGGAATGATAAAATTAGATTCAGATATTGGTCTTTGGCATTCAATATCATCATCATTAAATATCATTACTTCCAACTCTGGTTCTTCTAGAGAAAGATTTGCAACCTCCAATAATCTCATATCATCAAGGCACTCGAACCCATCTCCAACAACATCCCACATCTTGTTATCACCTGTCATATAAAGTGGGATTTTCCTTGATAGAAGATTAAGATTTGTATGCACATAAACTAAATCTTCAGCACGTTGTGAAGTTATTTTATTCCTCTTCATTGATTGAATAAATGAGTATGTTCACCAATTTCTCTCACAACAGGAAGAGGATGATACTTGACCAAGAAGTTTTATTGTTATTGTTTGAAGAAGCGGTGCTAGCGGGGTTCGACCTTTTGAAGTTTTGCTTGTTTTTAAAGTTCGTAAGTTGTTTGTATGTGAAGATACCGAGTGATACCGAGCATGTACCTAGCAGTACCGAGCATATACCTACCAGTACCGAGCATATACCGAGCAGTACCGAGCATGTACTGAGCAGTATCGAGCATGTACCTGCCAGTACCGAGCATGTACCTGCCAGTACCGAGCTTGTACCTGCCAGTACCGAGCATGTACCTACCAGTACCGAGCAGTACCGAGCATGTACTGAGCGGTACCGAGCATGTACTGAGCGATACCGAGCATGTACCTAGCGATACTGAGCGGTACCGAGCATGTACATTAGATTTTTCAACAATGAAGAGAAGAAATGGTGAAATCCACTTACAGGTCTTGGCTCTCTTGCGCGCAAAAGGTGCTTTGTTTGGCCTTGATTGCGAACTTTTCCTCGGATGACAGCAGAAATAACGCAAGAACGAAGGAATGGGAAATACGAGCTTTGCTTGGACGAGCAAAAATGACGAAGGAGCGGGAGGCGAAGGCAGCGGGCTTCGTTTGGCATCGATTGCGAGCTCTCCCGGTCCGCCCTAGAAGATTTCTTTCGTGGATCGAAAAAATAGGGCTTCTCATTCGCGGAAAAGGCTAAATAGGACGCACGATTTTATCATTTAATAACCGGACACGCGTGTCTGATTTAAATTTTAATGTTTTAAATTCCGACACTCCAATGTCGTGTCGGACACGTGTCCATGCCGTGTCCGACGCGTGTCCGTGTCCGACACTACATACCCTTTTTAAGAGACGTGTCGGTGCATCATAGGTCACTATGAATGTGATAGAAAGGAGTATTGCATCTTTCATTCTTGTTTGGAAAGGAGGTTCTTTTATGTTTGGCTATTTCACATGTTTCACAATGAAATTTTTCATTTTCCAATTTTTGGAAAAGTTTTGGATAAATTTGTTTCAAGATTTCTATTGATGGATGTCCTAGTCTGAAGTGATTAAGCCAAATGGTAGATTTCTTGTCAACTAGGGATAACATAGGGTAGCTAGATTTGTTTGGCTCTTCTAGGTAATATAACCCACCTCTCTCTTTAGCAAGTCTGATCGTCTTCCCCGATTCCTAATCCTGAAATAGGCAAAAAGTAGGTTTAAATAAAACTTGGCAATTATGATCCCTGGTAAATTTTTGTATGGATATTAGATTTATGGATAATTGAGGAACATTGAGCACATTTTTTAGAGTGAGGGAAGGGGATAAGGGTATGTCTCCTTGGTCTTCTATTTTGACAAAAGAACCATCAACAATGATGATTTTCTTATTTATTGGGCAAGGATCATAATTGATGAAGTGGTTAGTGGAGTTTGTCATGTGATCTGTGGCTCTTGAGTCAATGATCCATATTCCTTTCGAATGATTTCTAGAGGTACTTGATCCGGTGAATATGGGAAACTTACCTGAAAGTGCAAGAGAGGGAGATGCAGGAGATTTTTCGAGGGATACCAGGAGTTGTTTGAGCCTTTCAATGTCTTCTTTATTGAAGCTTTGGGATGAGTTTTCTTTAGACATTGTGATATCACAAGATTATATCAGCAATGAAGGCTGACATTTAATAAGTCAGATTTTTTCCTCTCGATTTAATAAATAAAACCAGACCGAACCAATACTTTAAAGGGCTTGGGTTTGGATAGGGCATGGAGGTTTCTTCAGCTCCTTTCGTGCTGTTCATCTACGCTCCTTCAACGTCTCTCCCGTTCTGCTTCGGGTGCGTCACAGGAGGCTCTGTCCGGCTTCCTCCCGCAGGGCTGACTTTGTCCCGTGTGCGTACGCAAGCCTCCGTGCATATGAAAGGCTTCCGTCCGGTTTCGTCTTCGCTCGACAAAAGCCCGCTCGAAATCAGTCTCTTCAGATGGATAGGTTTGATGCTTACTAGAGAGGGTCGGTCGGCTTCTTCCTTCCCGACCACAGGTAGGCTTCCTTCGACTTTGTCCTGCACGCGGAGAAGATTGGCGTCGTTGGTTTCGACGACCAGTTTCTAGGGCAATGAAGGCCTCTTCTTCACGATTGTTTCTTCAATTTCTCTGGCAATCTACGATCTTTCTTCCATGGCAATGAAGGCCGTTGGCTCTGATACAATGTTAAAACCAGGAATTTGACGGGGGAAAACTTGTTTTTATTCAGTAATACCTTCCCTATTTATAGATCTATACAAGATATCTTAACGAGGAAACAATAAATTACAGATTTCATACAAAAAATCCCTAAGAAACTCTTTCCTAAATTAGTTCCTTCATTATGGCGTGATCCATGAGAGCTTCCCACGGATTGATCTATGTGTCTGTCGGATCCTTTGCACTGAGAACGGTTGGATTTCAACAATATTGTTAACCTCTATAATGGAAACATAACAACAAATTAAGGGCCTTTAAAAATCATTACCTACGTGTAAAGCTTCGCCGGATATCCCGCTCACGTCCGTAACTTTGCAAGTGGCGCCGCTCGTGTCCTCTCCCGCGATATCTGCGTAGAACCCGCTCAATCGTTCCCAACTCTCGTCGTTAAATACCGACTCAAAATGAGGCCTTCGTTGGTTGCTTCTCCTCCCGAAATCCACGAGCTCCTCTCCCGCTCGGACGACCTCCCCTCTATAATCTCCACATCCCGCAGGCCTCTCTCCCTCCCGACGCCAGCCTAGCCTCTGATCCAGAAGCCGGCCGAACATTTCCATCCTGACCCTTTCGGTTCCTTCGGCCAGAGAGAGAGAGAGAGCTTTCACTCTTACCGGCCCTAGCCGAAGCTCACATCTGCGTCCGAACTCTTCTCCCGCCGGACTGACCTCCCGATCCCTTGCCCTCTTTGTGTCCGATCGGAAGCCACGATAGCAGCTCACTTGTTATGAAGGCAACTTGCTTCCTTTTGCGTGCTACGGCGGCCAAATCCCGTAAATCCCCTAAACTGAGAGGAGAGGGGGAGGATATTTTTTTTATTTTTATTTTATTGTTGATTTATTATTATTATCATTTAGTTATAATTAATTGTTATTATTAATAGTTAATTATAATTAATTATAATTATTATAATTAAATATTTTAATTATATTTAATTATTATTATTAATAATTAGTTTTAATTAAAATAAATTATAATTAATTTTGTTGATAATTATATAATTAATAATTAACTATAATATGATTTAAATTAATTATTTTAATTTTAATTAATTATTATTAATTATGACTAAATATAATTAATTATTGTAATTATAATTAATTATTTTAAATTGTAATTAATTATGATTAATTTAATTAATTATAGTTAATTAATTAAATAAGATAATGATTTAAAAAAAGATCCCCTTCCCTCTCTTACCTCGATGTTTGTGTTGGGCCGGCAAACCACCTATGCATGCCTTTGTTGAGCGTGGTAGGAGGGAACTCGGTGCGACGCCTACGACGAGGTAGGCGAGCGACTCGAACCTCGTACCAACATCTACAATCCCGCGAATGTATTAACTTCTAAACTCAGATTCTCGCTCTCGAAGTTCATGGCGAACCAAAAAATTGCCCATGCACGCCTTTGTTGTGCGTGGTGAGATGGGACCCCGATGCAGCGCCTACGACGAGGCGGGTAATCAACTCAAAACCCTACTTCAATGTTCGTGGCGGTCCGGAAAACCGCCCATGCACGCCTTTGTTGAGCGTGGTGGGATGGGACCCCGGTGCGGCACCTACGCGAGGCGGGGTCACTCATAAGTACCCCCGAGCGGGGGGAAAGCAAACTGTTTTTTTTTTTTTTTTCAAAAATGCTTTTTAAAACCCCATGCACGCCTTTGTTGGCGTGGTGGATGAAAAAATAAAAATCACCGCCGCGGTGTCTCACAAACACCAATCGTGCACGTCTTTGTTGACGTGGCGGATAGGAGCCCTCTTGGTTTTTCCCCGAAACGGGGGAGACGTCGAAAGGCTGCTGAAATTTTGTCCAAAAAGGACAAGGACTTAGAGCAAACAGTGGACTTTATTTGGACATCAAATGAACTTAATTTGGGCATAATTTAAGATAAAATCAAGCTTAAATCAAAGGTTAATCAAGTGATGTTGTAAGGAATGAGAACTTTATTCAAACTTCATCAATAATGAACTTGAAAGACAACGTAAGCTTGGACTTGAAATAAGAGAACTTGATTGAACTCATTTTGAACTCGGACTTGAACTCTACGAGACAGCAGGGGACTACTTGAACTCAAATGAGTTGAACAAAGAACAAAGAACTCAAACATGAATCATATGCAAGAGAACTTGATTCGAGCTTGGACTTGAATTGAGCTTGCATAAAGAACCATTCCTTGAATTTGGATAATTTTTGAATGATGAACAATGAAATTTAGATGATTCAAAGTGTCCAACCAAGTTGACTTGCAAATGAGAGCAAGTGATATCTATATTGATCATACAATCAAAGGCTACTAGAAGGATTTTGCATGAAGTGTATGATGAATACGGTGGCACTTTCATAATCATCATATATATGCAAACAAACTAGTGGAAAACCACCTTCAAGGATAAATAATTTGCAAGTGAAGTTTGTTTGCAAGCAACAAATGAGTTCCATAAACATTGAAAGGAAACATACAATGAGCATAGTAAGTTGTTGATGAATGTATGTGAGAAAATTAGCAATGGTTGTAATCATTCCGACGGTCAACAATAAATCTGCAAATACACACATCAATCTCTTATAGATTATTGAGATCCACATGCAACGAGTTCAACAAATCATTAGCAAACACAAATGGGGGACATGTGGTAAACATAACTCACACCCATGGAGCTATCATGCAAGTAGATGTATCCATCTCCTTCAAGAAGAAGAATCAAATATGCAACAAACACAACAACTTTCTTGCAAATATAAATCAAATTGAAAGGATAACAACGTGCTTACAATCAATCAATAACATAGGGTTTTCAAGGAATTTTGGGAGATCTTCAAGCTAATCAAAATGTAAAGGTGTGTGAAGGGTATTGAGTAGATAAAACAATTGTTTTATAACACTCCAACTATCAACATCAAAATTCAAATACACAAATTGACTTTCATGCAATCAAGAATGCAAGATCTGCAATACATAAAGTCTATGAATACAGATGTGAGCACCATATACCATCTGTGGGTAGATGCAAAAAGACTTCAGTAAATGTAGTATTCTGAAGTCAATTTCAGTATGTGAAGGAAGACATCTACCTACCTGTATGCAGCAGTAGCGGATGCACTGAAAAGACCAAAGACCACAACAAAATGCATGGAGAATATGACAAGTACAAGCTCGTATGACCCAAAGCAGGAGATTCGTTAGTGTACTACGATCCACTTGCAGAAAGCAATGAGTAGTGCATGACAATCTACCTGTACGAAGCAGCAAACAACTCTATTCAGAAGCTGCTACACCATGCCACCAGATCCGCAACTTCTATGCAAGCGGATAGAAGGCATTTACAAATACTTTCAAAATACCCCGCACGTGCACCGTAGTTTGTATACACGTAGGTACACTAAAAAAGGGTAAAAGCAATCATGAAACCTGCATGGGCCCCGGCGAACGTGTTATTGGTACACACGTGACATCTAAGGATGCTGTGCGGGTTAATAAATTCAAGCCCGATCCTCCTAAGCAGGTATAAAGGAGTAGACAGGGTATAATTATAAAATGCCCCTAAACACCCGCATGGGCCTCGGCGAGCATGTTGTAAAAACACATGTGACGTCTAGGGATGCTGCGCGGGTCAATAAGTAAATTCAAGTTCGAACCCGATCTTCCTATATGGATCAATAGAAGTCGACAGAGTTCGAACCCTCAAACAAACATGTGGTCATGACGATGAGAATATTTGTATTAATACATTCATATTAGGCCTTTAAAGCCTATAACAATATGAATTCACAAACAAAGGCACGAAGCCTACGAGAAACCCGATCCTTGGCCAACAGCTTGGCCGAGTTGACAAGGTTTAATCAACAAATGAAAATGATTCCAAACACCCCGATGATGGTCGTGTTGAATATTTATCTCAACTGGAGGGGTTCACAAACACTTTCAAATGCCTCCCAAAAGTCCATTCCAAATACTCAAAATTCCACTCAAATATCCACAAAAATTCATAAAAAAAAACTCCACAAAGTCCAAAACCAACAAATTCCTAAATCCAAAATATTTAAAATTTGAAATCCATCCATCACACTTAAAAGCAAAATTCATCCACTCTCCGCAACAGTTTGCCGAGGTGGAGAAATATGAAAATTACTTCAGCTCACAAAGAGCCAAATGTCTAGTCGAAAATATCACTAGGATCCATTCTCAAAACAATCTCATGCCAGTAAGGACGTGGTACGTGTCCTCTAACTAGCGGTTTTGCCGCCAAATTGCACCGCAGGATAAACGGTTATGACCCGGGGCCCTCTGAACCGTATGGTTTTGCCGCCAAATGGCATCACGAAATACCGGTTATGGCCAGAGCCAATACGCTCCTTAATGACATCAAATCCTTGAGATATGAATCAATAGGATATGATTGATAGGGCACAAAGCCCCTTTGTTAGCTAAGGTGGATTGAAATTTATCCCCTTAGACAAACATTCACCCCAGGCCTATAAGGTACCCTTGGACGAATCAACTCATGGCTGCTGACAAGGATCCTTCTGTCAGGTTGGATTGACTACCTCCTCTAACTAAGTAGACCAGGGACCACGATGGCCCTGGACGACGGAACCATGGGATCTTGATTGGGTCTATCATCCATTCCCCCACCATCCGCTTTAAGTATAAGATGGTGAAAATTTCTATTTTAAATACAAATTCTTCAAATTCCCAAACATCCAAATTTTTAAATTTCAAAAATTTCAGACCCATGCTGCTACTATATGCCAGATAACACGTATTATATACGTATCTGATTAACGACTAGCCTTAATCGAAAGTTCTCTCTCGTGATCGGGAGGGGTAATTAACTATAGGGGCTTGTGCCTATAGGAAAGCAGAACTCAGGTCATAAAGTCCTCGCAAAATGAGGGCGAAATCTCTGGGTAGTGTCTTATCTACAAACACATCTGCCTTCCAAAATTTACCCCGGAACTTATTCCGTTAAAACTCCCTCGCTGAAAGATAAAAGCACAATCAATCGCGCGGCGAGGAGGCCGAGGCCGAATTTTCGGAGCCCACAAATATCAAACCATAATTTGTATGTAAATCGTCAATTTATAATTTACCAATTATTTTCATTCATCGTATTTTCATTCGAACTGATTTCATTGCATACTTTCTTCTAATTCTCTATGACACTTGCTGCATTTAAGGTTGAACAGAAGAATTTGGTATTATTTGGGTCACAATTTGGATTGAGTGCTTGAATTATCAAGTCGGGAACTAAAGGTTAGATGTAGTTAAATTTCTTTCAAACAATAGTTACAACAATCCAATAAAATATCTTTCAAAATTTTCAAAGAGCCACTAATTATCCATCATAATTTAAACCATATACAACTCAAATCTATTCTAAAATATCAAAAAATTGAATTGAAACCCATGAAAGAGAATCATTACATACATATTCTCATTCACATCTTTTCTTCTTTATACAAAACCTTCTTTGTCGGCTATTTAATCTAGTGGAATCTTTCCTGATATATTAAATTTAATGGGTTGAGTTTTTCGTGGCTAATTATAGTTTATAATATATCCATTTGAAATAAATAGATAATAATATGCATATGAGTCATTTGAAATAATCATTAAACTTTTTATTTATGAGAATTTAAAGATTCATATTTGATAAGATAAAAGAAGCATCATTTTGTATAATATAGGATTTATGTTTTTTAATCTTTTAATGCAACACTTAACTAAGGAGTACCGTTTAATGTTTGCACAAGTTAAGGTACAATCATTTCATTTCTTTTCTAAACTCTTCCATTTTACATGTACCAATCATTTTATCCTTAGATAGTATCATAAGGGGGTGAACTTATTTGTTTAACATGCACATACATTTCTTTTCAATATATTCCTTTCAGTTATGTTCTTATATTTATATTTTAATTACATGTGTATGATTTTTAATTAAATAATTTCATGTTAATGTAAATTTTTAAGAGTGTAATTATGCAACAACATCAAGCTTTTATCGCACTACGTTGGGTCAACTATATGAATCCTTTTTCTCCATTGTATCATGTTAACAATCAAATTCTCATTTAAATCTAATAAAGAAAGGTCATTTCTAATATTTTCTAACCAAGTCTTTTTAGGTCTATTTTTATCTTTCATAACACAAGTCAAATCTAATACATCTATGCTCCTAATCGGGTCATCAGAAGGTCTCCGTTTTATGTGAGCAAACCATCTAAGGCGACTCTCTCTAATCTTATTTTTTACTAGAGCTACACCAACCTTTTCATGTATATACTAGTTTCATATCCTGTCTTTAAGAGTAAAGCTACTCATCCACCTGAACATTCTCATCTCTACAACACTTAACTTAATATTATGCTTTTATTTTAAAGGCCAACATTTTGCACCATAATGCATTATAGATCTCACTACCATCTTATAAAATTTTCCCTTAAATTTGAGGGAGTCGTTTCTAACACACTAGCCCGATGCATTCCTCCACTTCAACCATCCAACTTGATTTCTACTAATAATATAATAATATCTCCATCTATTTCACTATCATTCTGAACAATAGACCCAAGATATCTGAAATATGTACTCTTATTAATGATTTGATCACCCAAAATCACAATTCCTCCACTAGATCTATTACTATTAAAATTACACTCCATATATTCAGTTTTAGATTTACTCAAACGAGAACCTTTAGACTCTAAGGTTGACCTCCATAATTCAAGTTTATCTTCAATTTCCTCTCCTGTCTTATCAACAAGAAAAATATCACAAAAAGCATACACTAGGGTACAACCTCTTGCAAATGTCTTGTGAGTTCATCCATGACTAAAGAAAAAAGATATGGGCTTAAGGATGATCCTTGATGTAATCAAAGAGTGTAATTAACTAATTATGCGAATGAAAGAAATAATTCACTTGAGTATTCTTTAGCATTTCTATCACTTTCTGTTTGAATAGTTGCTATTTGAATGATTTATATTTGTGCAACTTATGTAGTTTTGATGATTCCAAACATTATTGTTCAGATGTATAGTTATCTCCTAACAAATTTAGAAGATTTGCACTTGCTCTTGTGTGTACTAACATTTCAGGAAAATCAGACTCCAGACTACGAAAACTTCAAATCAAATTCAACATATGATATTTTGTTTATTTGAAGTTTGTCTTTTCTTTAATTAATTTTGAAAGGGAGTGATTGTAATTGAGTGAATAAAATCTCACACACACAAATTAGGAGATCATGAAATTCTATACTGATCGTACAGGACGATATTTATCGTACTGGACGATCTGTCAGTTATCTCCTATAGAGCACTTGGAACGAATAGGAACTTGCTTTGAAAAATTTTTCTAAGTCCTATTCGTCCAGGACGAATTTTAATATCGTCCCGGACGATGGGTTCTCTGTAAACATTTCGTCCAGACGAATTTTACCATCGTACTGGGCGACCAGTCTTCTGGAAAATTTTCGTCCAGACGAAAATAAATATCGTACCGGACGAACAGCTCTCTGGAAAATTTTCGTCCAGACGAAACCAAATTATCGTCCCCGGCGATGGGCGCTCTGGAAAATTTTCGTCCAGACGAAATAAATAATCGTCCAGGACGATCGGCTCTCTGGAAAATTTTCGTCCAGACGAACATATTTTCGTCCAAACGATAAACCGACTTAGGACAGTTTTCAGCAGTTTCTAGAACCGACCTTGTAATAACCGTTCGTACTAGACGAACCTAGTTCGTACAGGACGATCAGCTGTACGAAGTCATTTCGTACACATATACAAATTGGGTCGTTTCAGATCGTTTAAGTAAAATCGTCCAGGACGATCCATGATCGTACGGGACGATCCACTGCGTACAGAATTGAAAACTTGCAGTTTTTGGGCGGTTTTTCATGTCTTTTGTATAAATACTCCAAATTAGACTGCCACCCAATCTTTTTGTCATTTGATCTTCGTGCCTATTGAGAGAATAGCCAAGGGGAGAGTGGAAGAGAGCATTCAAAGGAGGATTCCTACCATTGGAGCAAGAAGGCTTCACTTGGATTGCTAAGGTAAGAATCTCTACTTGTGAAATTGGATTTCTTCACTCTTTTCTTTCTTCCTTCTAGATTCTTGTGAGAAGATCATTCAAGAAGGTCCGGTTCTCTGCCGACACTTGGAGAGTGTGAAAAGGACGAGGGTTCTCTGCCTACACTAGGAGAGTGTAAAATGAAGAAGGTTCTCTGCCTACACTTGGAAAGTGTGAACAGCCGTAGGGTTCTCTGCCCACACTAGGAGAGTGTGAAAGGACGACGGTTCTCTGCCAGCACTGTGGATTGTGTAAAAGGACGACGGTTCTCTGCCGCACCGGGTAGTGGTGAAAAGAGGGTTTTGTACAGGCTTCTCCGCCTTGCTGTGGGTGCTAAAGGAGAGTCACTTTGTGGTATTAGTGCAATACTCAGAGGGTGCCTCTGAGGAGTGGATGTAGGTCTGGTTATAGACCGAACCACTATAAATCTGGTGTCATTTCATTTATTGCTTTTACGTTTCCGCATTTTAAATTTCAGTTTTAACAACTCTGTGGTTGAAAAACATTTTTCTACAAACTTTAAAAGAAAATTTTATTTCGGTTCAACTTTAATTTTAAGAGGGTTTAAAATTTTTAAAACTACCAATTCACCCCCCTCTTGGTAGCCGTGGGACATTTACTTAGGCTTAACAACCTAATTACTAGACTCAACAAGTGGTATCAAAGCATTGTTTCAAAATCATAAGTTTGAACTACTTTTTGATTAACGTAGATGGCTACATTTGGAAACCGAAACACACCTGAGGGTTACTCTATCACTAGACCTCCACTGTTTGACAATATTCCTTTTGATTTTTGGAAAACACGCATGTCTACTTTCTTACAGTCACTTGATTATCGCATGTGGATGTTAGTCCAGGAAGGTTACACAAAACCAACTAGACTAGTTGATGGAAATAGGGTAGATACACCCTATGCAGATTGGACTATAGAAGAACGTGACTTAGCACAATTAAATGCAAAATGTTTAAATAGTTTCTTTTGTGCTTTAAAATCTGAAGACTACATGCGAGTTTCCACTTGTAAAAGCGGAAAAGACATATGGGATAGACTTTGTATTACTTATGAAGGAACAAATGAGGTTAAGCAATCAAGACTCAATATCTTGTTACATGACTACGAATTATTTCGCATGAAACCTAATGAATCAATATCTGACATGTACACAAGATTCACTCAAATTGTCACCTCTTTGCATGCACTTGGTAGGGAATTAACTAATGCTGAAATGGTTAATAAGATTCTTCGTTGTTTACCTACTGCATACGATGCTAAAATTACTGCAATTACAGAGTCAAAAGATCTGAACATTTATTCTATTGACAATCTTCTTGGTTCACTCATTGCTTACGAGCAAGGAGTAAGTCAAAGAAAGATTGATGCAGGTGAACCAAGAAAGGACAAGAATATTGCACTAAATGTGGAAGAGTCAGAAAGTGAACACTCACAACCTGAGGATGAAGATGATATAGCACTGATGACTAGACAATTCAAAAGCTTTTTAAAGAGGAAGCAGAAGAGACGCCAGCAATGGAATAGAGGTAAGTATAATAGAAATGGCAAGGTTTCTAATGAAGTGATTTGTTATGAATGCAGGAAACTAGGTCATATAAAGACTGATTGTCCAAAACTCAAAGCCTCTCCTAGCAAGGAGAAGGTAGAGGAAAAACCAATGGTAAAGAAGGGCAAGAAGAAGTTTCAAAAGGCTTTTTGGGCGGACTCAGCTTCAGACTCATCTGAGACTGAAAAAGAAGAAGAAGTCACCAACCTTTGCTTGATGGCAGATAAAGCTGAACAATCAGATCAAGAAGAGGTATGTGATTTAACTTATAATGAATTGTTTGAAGTTTCTGAACACATGCATGATGCATATAGGAAAACTAAAAAGATGCATGCTAGTTTAGTTTTAGAATTGGAAGAGCTTAATAAGGAACACGAAATCCTTAAGAAAGATCATGCTTTAATTGATAGCAACCACATGAAACTACTTGATGAATATGATGACTTGAATAAAAATTTTGAAAATTTAAAATCATCATATGCTGAACTTGAAAAAGAATTTGAGAAATTTAAGGATGAATCTGAACACAAGACATATAGAGTCAATTATACAAATCGAATCTTGGAGGAAATGAATTCATTTTACAAACTTACTATAAGAGCTCTTGAGGATAATAGGAACCCCCCTAAACATGAAGATTTTACAAATCCTAAATATTATCCAAAATTCATGAATTCCCTTAGAAGACAATCATATGAGAGAAAACATAGGAATATTTTTCCTAATGTTAAATGTAACAATTGTGGATTTTTGGGACATATATCTCACACCTGCACTTTAAAGATGAAACCTAATTTGGTGTGGAGAACTAAGATGCATAAACCTAGACATATCATACATGCATCTGATTATAAATTTCATAAAGGAGAACCCAAACTAGTTTGGGTTCCCAGGTCTAACATTTGAGAATTTTGCAGGTATACTCTCACACAAGACCTCGTGAGAGTATATGGTACCTGGATAGCGGATGTTCTAAGCACATGACTGGAGATACTGCTCAATTCATAACGCTGGAAGCCAGGAGTGGAGGCAAGGTTACACTTGGAGATAATACCACAAAGAAAGTGGTTGGATCAGATATGATTGGAAATTTGAAAAACTTTTTCATAGATAATATTTTATTAGTTGAAGGCTTGAAACATAATTTGCTTAGCATAAGTCAGCTATGTGATAAGGGCTATAATGTAAAATTTTTACCTACTAGCTGCATAATTAGCCTAAATGGAAAAATTGTTTTAAATGGAAAAAGGGTGAACAATGTTTACATGCTAGATTTAAATTGTATTCAATCTCCTACTGCTTTTTGTTTGAAAACTGTTTCTGATGAATCGTGGCTTTGGCATAGGAGACTTTGTCATTCTAGTATGAAAAATCTTAGAAAAATTACCCAAAAGAATTTGGTGAGAGGAATACCTAAACTAGACTTTACTAAGGACCATCTGTGTGATGCATGTCAATTAGGAAAACAAGTGAGGTCCTCATTTAAGTCCATTAAAGATCTTAGGACAAATAAACCTTTAGAAATTCTACACATGGATCTTTTTGGACCAGTAAGCACTGTTAGTCTAGGAGGAAAGGTATATGGATTTGTTATAGTAGATGATTTTTCAAGATTCACCTGGGTTAAATTTCTTTTTCATAAGAGTGAATCATTTGAGGAATTCAGAAATTTTTCAACTTGGATACAAAGAAAACTAGGATGTAAAATAATTTCTATACAAAGTGATCATGGAGGAGAATTTGAAAATGAAAGATTTGAAGATTTCTGTAAAGAAAAGGGGATTGATCACAATTTTTCTGCATCTAGAACTCCTCAACAAAATGGAGTAGTTGAAAGAAAGAACAGAACATTAATAGAAGCCGCCCGAGCAATGTTAGCAGAATACTCTCTTCCTAGGTATTTTTGGGCTGAGGCGGTTAGCACTGCATGCTATGTTCTGAATAGGGTGAATGTGAGATCTAATTTGAATAAAACACCCTATGAGTTGCTAAAAGGAAGAACACCAAATTTGTCTCATTTGCATGTATTTGGTTGCAAGGTGTTCATACATAATAATGGAAAATCTGCCTTAGGAAAATTTGATCCAAAATCAGATGAAGAAATTTTTGTTGGATATTCAAGTGTTGGAAAATCTTATAGAGTATTCAACAAAAGAACTTTAGTCATTGAAGAAACCACACATGTTGTTTTTGATGAAAATGGAAACATGGAAGAGCCAAAAGTTGTTGAAGAAGAAATTGAAGAAAACTCCCAAAATATTGATAGATTAAATTTGGAAGAAAATGTGGAAGAAAATTTAGAAAGAGAAGACCTTTTGCCTAGAGATTTGAGATTTTCTAAAAACCACCCAAAGGAATTAATCATAGGTGAACCAAGTGAGGGTGTTAGAACTAGGCGTGGATTAAACAAGGAAGTCAATCATTCAGCCTTTATTTCAACTGTTGAACCCACTAACATTGATCAAGCACTTTCAGATGAATTTTGGATATTGGCCATGCAAGAAGAGTTGAATCAATTTGTAAGAAATAAAGTTTGGGAACTAACTACAAGGCCAAAAGATCAAAGTGTTGTTGGAACCAAGTGGGTGTTCAAGAATAAAATGAATGACTCAGGAGTAATCATTAGAAATAAGGCTAGATTAGTAGCTAAGGGGTATAACCAAATTGAAGGAATTGATTTTGAGGAAACTTTTGCCCCTGTAGCTAGACTTGAAGCAATTAGGGTTTTACTAGCCTTTGCCTGTTTTAAAGGTTTTAAATTGTTTCAAATGGATGTCAAAAGTGCCTTTTTAAATGGAGTAATTGAAGAAGATGTTTTTGTAGAACAACCTCCAGGTTTTGAAAACTCTAAATTTCCAAATCATGTTTTCAAATTAAAAAAGGCATTATATGGATTGAAACAGGCACCTAGGGCTTGGTATGAGAGGTTAAGCACCTTCCTACTTGAAAGATCTTTTGAAAAAGGAAGTGTGGATACAACTCTCTTTTTAAGGAAAATTGGAAAGGATATACTTATTGTTCAAATTTATGTGGATGACATCATCTTTGGATCTTCAAATAAACATCTTTGTGATGATTTTTCTAAAACAATGAGTAGTGAATTTGAAATTAGTCTAATGGGAGATTTAAATTACTTTCTAGGATTTAGCATTAAGCAACTTGAGGAAGGTACTTTTCTTAATCAAACCAAATATATTAAGGACATCCTCAAAAAATATGAAATGGACAATGCTAAACCTGTTAGTACACCAATGAGTTCTTCAGTTCAGTTAGATAAAGACCTTAAGGGAAAATCTGTTGATCAAAAGAAATTTAGAGGGATAATTGGATCTTTACTTTACTTGACTGCTAGCCGACCAGATATTATGTTTAGTGTTTGCTTATGTGCTAGATTTCAATCAGATCCAAAAGAATCACATTTGACAGCAGTGAAAAAGATTTTAAGATATCTACTAGGAACTCAAAACTTAGGAATTTGGTATCCTAAGTTTAGCTCTTCATTTGAAATTATTGGTTACTCAGATTCTGACTTTGCAGGCTGTAGAGTGGATAGGAAAAGCACTTCTGGAACATGTCAATTCATTGGAAATTCATTAGTTTCATGGTCTAGTAGAAAACAAAATTCAGTGGCACTATCTACTGCAGAAGCAGAATACATTGCATTAGGAAGTTGTGTGGCACAAGTACTTTGGTTAAAACAACAGTTGATTGACTTAGGATTAACTATAGGCACTATTCCAATATATTGTGACAATACTAGTGCAATTTGCATTTCCAAAAATCCTATTCAACATTCTAGAACCAAACACATTGATATAAGGCATCATTTCATAAGGGATCATGTATCCAAAGGAGAAATTGAACTCATACATGTTTCAACTGAAAATCAACTTGCAGACATTTTTACAAAACTTTAGCCTTTGATACCTTCAGTACTTTAAGAACAAGGCTTGGTGTTATTGATTTGAATGCTTAACCAAAATGTCTTTGCAACATTGATACTTGTTGTGTTTTGTTTTTGTGATTTTGTGAATTTTGTGTGTTTTTGTATGAATTGTTTTTGGATTAATGATTTTTGTCTTATGTTTTCTGTGTTTTTGATTGTTTTAGTTGTTTTTGTTAAATTAAAAAATTTAAAATCAAAAATTCTTTTTTGGAGGAAATCGTCCAGGACGAAATATTTTCGTACGGGACGATGTGTTAAGAAACAGTTTGCGCGAATTTAAACCGTTTTGAGAGCAGTTTTTTTATTGGATCGTCTGTACGATCTGTGATCGTCCAGTACGAATTTTTTCTTTTTCTCAAACGTCGGGACGATTGAATGCAGCGGTTGAGTGGATAAGACAGTTTTTAATACGAATTTCGTCTGTACGAAATTTTTTTTCGTATGTACGAACATGTGTCGATTCATTGTAGGGGACGGTTTTCAAGAGTCATTAAAACGAAACGCTTTTTGATCGTCTGTACGAAATATTTTCGTATGTACGATCGGTCAAGTCAAAAAGCCTGTACGAAGGGACGCATCGTAAGTTGTGTTGAATACGAAAAGCCGTTACATTTTGGACGAATTAGATCGTCTGTACGAAATTACTTCGTCCAGACGAACGATAATTTTTCGTCCAGGACGAATATTTTCGTCCAGGACGAACGTATCGTTTTCTTTAAATATGAAGGCTTTCAAACTTGAAAATCACACTTTCAAACATCTTTTTCAATCCCTTTCTACATCAAATCAACTATGGCCTCCTCTAGCAAAAGACAAAAGGTTTTAGTGAAGAAACCTAACAGGAATGCCCCTGACAACTTCCTTTCCAAAGCAAATGAGGAATCTTTTCCTCGTTTTGCATCTGCAAAAATCACTCCGTCTCGCATTCTTATCCAAACGGAGTTGAAATTTCGGGTATTACACCTCTTCGCCTCAACCCAATTTCATTTCATTCTTTCTCTTGTCCACCTCTACAATAAGCAAACCTACCATTACTTCCTAGCCAACATGAGTTTCAATCCTGACCACTCTATCATTAGTTCTTTTGTTTTTAAGAAAAAAAGTTGAGATCACCAAGCACGACCTTGGTGCATTTTTAAACTTAAGGACTGAAGGATATAGAGCCCACACCCTAATGTCAGAAAACGTCTTCCATTGGTATGAAATCAATAGGGTAATTAGAGAAAATGGAATTGACAATCATGTTGCTAGAGTGGCCGGTATGACCCAAGATGCCCGAATCATCCAGCATATCCTTAGATCCTCAATTATTCCTAAAGCTGGTGATAGAATAAACATAACTCCTCTCCTCTCTTGTCTAACTTTTTTAATCATGAAAAGACAACCTATTGATGAAGCCCAACTCATCCTAGATCATATCTATGGGCTTTCAGAAATAGGACATCCTGATCAGAAGAGGAAGAAGAATATTTCTTTAGGGCACTTGATTACTTATGTTTTGGAGAAGAAGTACAATATAGTACATCCTGATGAGGAATATGAAGAGCCAGTCTACTACAACGATGCATCATTCAGACTGCTCTTCAAGGAGGAAAAAGAAAAAGAAAAAGCACATGGCAGTGCTTCAGAAGAAGAAGAAGAAGGAGTGCAAGCTTCTGCTTCTCAATCAGATTACCAGAATCTGATTGAGAGATTCGATAGACTAGAGACTCACATTGATCAAAGGTTTGATCAATTTGATGCTCACCTTACGCAGCAGCAACATGACATTGGTAATATTAGAGATGAAGTTCATGAAATAAATACCAATGTAATGTTGATGGCCTCCTACTTCAACCTCTTTGGCGGGATTCCTCCTCCTCCTCCTCCAGAACAGTAGAAGTTTTTTTTTTGTGTGTATGTTGTATTTTTTTTGTTTGTTGTGTTGTTATATTTTTGTTTAAGTTCAATGTTTTAATGTAATTTTTTTTAATCAATGAAAGTTTGTTTGTTTTAGATTTGTTTTGAAATGTGGCTAATTTTTATGAATTTCATTAATATTGTTTTTAATCTACATTGTGCTTAAATTCGATTGTAATATGAGATTATCTATATTAGAAAATCTAGACTTTCTAAATTTATAATTTGTTTATAACTTGTTGTATTTAGAATTTTTTTTAATTCATGTCTATTCATTTAGACTACAAAAAAGTTAATATTGTTATTGCAATTTTGATGTTTTCTTATTTTATATTTCTATGCTCAAATGATATTTATGCACCTAGAAATATTTGAAATCTTAGATTATAGATTTTGGAAAGAATTGGTCAAATTACTCTTGAACATTGTACAAATGTACAAAAATCAAAAGGGATTCGCAAATATTTGCAAAGTGAAAAAGAGGCACAAAATAAGCCCAACCAAAGAAAAATGCACAAAAATGTGCTCCAAAACTTTGAAAAGATGTGCAAAGCACCACATGAGGTAATTCTCTTCTTTCCAAATTCGCTTAATCTCTTAATTCAAGTTGATCTACTGTTCATTTATATTCTATTGAATTTTGAAATATAGAATTTTTTTTACATCTCACTTGTAATGATTTTCAATAATCAAAATGTCTAAATCGAATCATGTATTTAATAAATTCTTCTTACTTACATGTTATATCATTTCATAAATTCTATGAATTTCTATGATTGACCTAATATCTTTAGTTTAAAATTGCATACCCTATGTCAAATCACAATTTAGATTAAATTTTAACAATGAATTTCATGTTATTATTTACATTTCTAGTCTTTTTCTTCTTCACTTTTTGTTGCTGTCAAAAAGGGGGAGAAATTATTATGTTTGTGTTTGTGTTTTTGTTTTGTGATTTGTGTTTTCTGTTAAAAACACAAAAATTGTTTTTGTTTTTGTGATTTGTGTTTTCTGTTAGAATTTTTGAAAAATAAAAATATTGTTCTTTAATGCCTCCTTATTTTAATGTACTCATAAATTCAGGGGGAGTTTAGGAGATAAGAGATTTATATTTTAACTTGAAACCATACTAATAATAATTGTTTTGCCATCATCAAAAAGGGGGAGATTGTTTGAATAGTTGCTATTTGAATGATTTATATTTGTGCAACTTATGTAGTTTTGATGATTCCAAACATTATTGTTCAGATGTATAGTTATCTCCTAACAAATTTAGAAGATTTGCACTTGCTCTTGTGTGTACTAACATTTCAGGAAAATCAGACTCCAGACTACGAAAACTTCAAATCAAATTCAACATATGATATTTTGTTTATTTGAAGTTTGTCTTTTCTTTAATTAATTTTGAAAGGGAGTGATTGTAATTGAGTGAATAAAATCTCACACACACAAATTAGGAGATCATGAAATTCTATACTGATCGTACAGGACGATATTTATCGTACTGGACGATCTGTCAGTTATCTCCTATAGAGCACTTGGAACGAATAGG
Organism: Dendrobium huoshanense; assembly: GCA_016618105.1. NCBI lineage: Eukaryota > Viridiplantae > Streptophyta > Magnoliopsida > Asparagales > Orchidaceae > Dendrobium > Dendrobium huoshanense. The sequence continues at coordinate 71,112,874 of CM028347.1, read as the reverse complement.
AACTTGCTTTGAAAAATTTTTCTAAGTCCTATTCGTCCAGGACGAATTTTAATATCGTCCCGGACGATGGGTTCTCTGTAAACATTTCGTCCAGACGAATTTTACCATCGTACTGGGCGACCAGTCCTCTGGAAAATTTTCGTCCAGACGAAAATAAATATCGTACCGGACGAACAGCTCTCTGGAAAATTTTCGTCCAGACGAAACCAAATTATCGTCCCCGGTGATGGGCGCTCTGGAAAATTTTCGTCCAGACGAAATAAATAATCGTCCAGGACGATCGGCTATCTGGAAAATTTTCGTCCAGACGAACATATTTTCGTCCAAACGATAAACCGACTTAGGACAGTTTTCAGCAGTTTCTAGAACCGACCTTGTAATAACCGTTCGTACTGGACGAACCTAGTTCGTACTGGACGAACCTAGTTCGTACAGGACGATCAGCTGTACGAAGTCATTTCGTACACATATACAAATTGGGTCGTTTCAGATCGTTTAAGTAAAATCGTCCAGGACGATCCATGATCGTACGGGACGATCCACTGCGTACAGAATTGAAAACTTGCAGTTTTTGGGCGGTTTTTCATGTCTTTTGTATAAATACTCCAAATTAGACTGCCACCCAATCTTTTTGTCATTTGATCTTCGTGCCTATTGAGAGAATAGCCAAGGGGAGAGTGGAAGAGAGCATTCAAAGGAGGATTCCTACCATTGGAGCAAGAAGGCTTCACTTGGATTGCTAAGGTAAGAATCTCTACTTGTGAAATTGGATTTCTTCACTCTTTTCTTTCTTCCTTCTAGATTCTTGTGAGAAGATCATTCAAGAAGGTCCGGTTCTCTGCCGACACTTGGAGAGTGTGAAAAGGACGAGGGTTCTCTGCCTACACTAGGAGAGTGTAAAAGGAAGAAGGTTCTCTGCCTACACTTGGAAAGTGTGAACAGCCGTAGGGTTCTCTGCCCACACTAGGAGAGTGTGAAAGGACGACGGTTCTCTGCCAGCACTGTGGATTGTGTAAAAGGACGACGGTTCTCTGCCGCACCGGGTAGTGGTGAAAAGAGGGTTTTGTACAGGCTTCTCCGCCTTGCTGTGGGTGCTAAAGGAGAGTCACTTTGTGGTATTAGTGCAATACTCAGAGGGTGCCTCTGAGGAGTGGATGTATGTCTGGTTATAGACCGAACCACTATAAATCTGGTGTCATTTACTTTATTGCTTTTACGTTTCCGCATTTTAAATTTCAGTTTTAACAACTCTGTGGTTGAAAAACATTTTTCTACAAACTTTAAAAGAAAATTTTATTTCGGTTCAACTTTAATTTTAAGAGGGTTTAAAATTTTTAAAACTACCAATTCACCCCCCTCTTGGTAGCCGTGGGACATTTACTTAGGCTTAACAACCTAATTACTAGACTCAACACTTTCAAATATGTGCACTAAAGGACATATCACTTAATGCTTTAAATAATAATAAGAACTCCTTAAGATAGACATACAATTACCAACCTCGATCTCAGAAAATTCTCTTTTCTTCTTTAATCCTTAAAATCTCACCTATTGAATACCATAATCATATTGATACATAAAACAAATTCTTATCAGTTTGATTTGTTAAAAAGAATTAAACTTCAAAATTACCTGCACTATTTATGCAAACACTGTACCTTAATTTACTTATTTTCTATACTTAGAAGTTCTGACACTACTGTTTTTTAGTTAAACAAAAGTTTGGAGCTTATACATGTTGAAAGATTTTAAATTGAAAATTCTGGTGTCATATATATAAAGATAATTAGATGAATATATTGTCAATACCTTATAAATTTTTATAAAATCATCGTGTAGGCCTTCACCTAAATTTTGTGCTACTTGATCACAATTAAAACTTGCATTCAATTCCTCTACTCTTAATCTTCCTGGTACAAATTTCTTCAATATTAAAAAAAAAAAATCAAAATCAGGTTTTATAAAATTATGGTTCAAAAACTAAATAAATATTACCTCAATGTTATAAAAAAGGATATTTTAGCCTCCTTGTCCAACTCGGTGTCAAAGATGTCCAATGCAATGTCGAAGCCATCGAACAATATCGTAGACAACATCGAAGGTGCCAAACGTCATTGAAAGCAAAGTCAGAGGTGAACAATTTCATCTCTTTTCTCACTCTCCCTCCTCTTTTTCTCTCTGCCTTTGTCTCTTTCCTTGTCTTTCTTAACTTCCTCTCTTTCTTACTCTCTGTCGAGTGAAATTGCGCATACCCTCTTTCATCTTATTTCCCTCTATTTGAACAAAATCCACACAAACCCCACTCACTAATGAAATTTCTTGTTTATGTCTGATTGGTTACTGATGGACACTTTGTCGGTACTTTCTTTGAGGTAAGCCTATCATTCATAGAATCTCAATCATAAAATCTCAAGATCCAATGATGCAGTCATTCCACTTTTTTAGTCTTTCATTACCCTTAAAAAATATGAAGCACCTTTAAAAGTAAATAAAAAAAATTTGAAGTTACAAACAACTTAAAAGTGAAGTAACCCTTAGATTAAAAATTAAATCTTTTCCTATTCCACAATAAACACTTATTCATATTCTGATTGCCACACAAGCAGCTCACACAAGAGACAACTCCTAAGCATTCTAGGATTATGATTTTTTTTCTCTGTTTTGTGCATGTGATTGTGATGTTTAAGTGATGATTGATTTTTATATTGTGGACACTTGTTTTAAGCGCTTGAATAGAGATATATGCTCTCCATATAGGTGGCCATGCTCAAAAGAGGTGAATAATAAATAATTGTCATCTAACAAGTTTTCTTGCAAGCATTGTTTAAAAGCTGTAAGTAGGCATGACAAATAAGATAGAAGTTAGCTTGACTCTATGAGTGCTAGACAACTATATGATGATATTTATAAATGTTATATGCTTCATAATATTTGAATTGTAGGATTGAGTCTTTTTTATACTTTCCTAATGTAATTTATAGATCTAGGATGTGATATATGCCTGGGAGACATAGCTACAAGAATGATGACCAGAAAGGTGAACTCCAAAGTAAAGCCCTGGACATATTAGAAGCAACAACTTCAAGACCCAAAGCCAAGTGTATAATTTCAGCGTGGTTGTAACTAGCCAATATAATCTATTGAGTAATTGAGCTAAATGGTAAAAAAACCTAAAATTCGTAGGATAGGCTTCCAATTCTTGTAGAAATCCTTGAGAATAACTTCAGTTATGTTATGGGTTGATCTGTTGCTCTATTTTTCATCAAATCTAATTACTATGAAACCTAATTGAAATACAAAGGGACTTTGGCGAAGGCTCATCCCTTCCATACTTAGTTGGCAACCATCAAGGATGAATTGTCCAATGAAATCGATCTATTACTGGGATAGGCTCCCAAACACTTGAGCCAATTGTACCTCATGCGGTGGGGTCATGGTGTACTTCCTGGGCAAATAACATTATGCTGAATGATCCAAGTCTTAGAGTTTACGAATGACCAGATCATAATAAAAATACTAGGAACTCACGGAACCGCTCCTATGATAAGATTACTAATGAAAAAATTAATCTGAACCATGAACACGGAATGATACTCTTTATGAGGAAGAAGACTTATGAAAATTATTTTGAGCTATACTTACGACAAAAACATTATTACAGAAATAATATAAGCAATCTTAGATCACAAAGATATGGTGATTTTGAGTTATCAAAAATGGTTATGGTTGATGTTGAAGAGGATGGAGTAGCAACCTGCACGAGTGGTGATAGGTTTTGGTTATCTAAATACTCCCTTTAAACATGACTGTCTGAACTAATAGCAGATTAATTTTGTAATCTGGATGAGTTTTGAAGCAATCAGAATATTTGCTTCCAAAAACTTTGTAAGATGTGCAATAGAATATAATGCATTCAATTTCAACATTTTGTTAATATCCACAAGAGGGTGATCTAATCCAAACCTTCCTATTTAGAGTCAAAATAATATCCATCTCAACTAGGATAATTGCCACATAAGATCTAGAAAGACAAACTGGAGCACACTACTTGCAATAGTTTGCCACAGATTGAGCCTGGAGAATAAAATATAGATTGATTAAAATAGTGCGGTTGAAGTGGAGAAAAGTAAACTCAAACCTAATGATAAGAGGTTCCATGAATTAGTTAAAGTGAGGAGACCACATTTACATTTGCATCAAATAACCACATACATAGCAAGTTAGAGGAGAAAAATGTCTACAGTTATCTGGTTAGCTGATAATTTGATAATAATATGATGAGGATCAAGAAGTCTGATAGAATATTAACCAACGAAATGCAAATCTGACAAAAATGAACAAATAATCTCAAGATTGGAGAGCCCGATCAAGAAGTTACCCATGATGAATAAGGAAAATGGAGGAGCTGGCTTGGAAATCTGAGCATCTGAGTAAAATAAGAGTTGATTTGCCATAAAATATGGAGGGATGTTTGTGTTGAGAAGGTTGATTTTGATGATGGCAAGGGAAAATGTGTAGGTGAAGCCTGCTTACAACCAAAAACCTTCAATCTCCCAACAATATTAGTGAAGGACGAATCAACCTTTAAGGGCTTACATAGTAGGAGGAATCAAGTTGTTGGGTGCAAAAATAGTTTCGGACCCTCTGAGTTGCAAGGGACAATTGGAGAAGGTGACAATTGAATTGAGGATTCAGTCAAAACCTTAGGAATATCAAATATTGGACAACGAGGAGATGAGGGTGCAAATGAAGTAGGATGATCCAAAGAAAAGGTCAGAATATCAACCATCCAACATTCGTAGAGAAACCTAGTTGGATTGGATAATGTTAGGTATTGAATATGAATGAATGGAGAGTTGCTAAGAACTTGAATTGAAAAAGAGTCAATTATTTAGGCTGTTCATAAAGTGGTTCATGGTCTGAAATCAAAGGTTTTAGGATTTTTTTTTTTTTAAACATTGTTGGATTTGAATACTGATATTGGGGAATGAAGACAGGGATGAAATCCTCAACATCCATGAAACGATGCCAAAATCCCATAAAGCTTTTATAATCAGTACTAGTTCAGAATAACTTAGAGGAATCATTTTGTAGAAAGCGCCCTTGTATCAACCATCGAGGTAGATAGCAAATATGCAAATTACGTTAGTGTCCTGAATGACAAATGACAACCACAGAAGTGTTGTTAAAAGGAGGAACCTATAGATTCTTTTCTGTTGGCATTGAATCAAATTATTAGAGAAATGGATTATGTTTATTTATTTATTTTGTTTCAATCTTAAATTACACCTATTGAATCTATTCTTTTGGCATTTAATTTTATGATCAGAGAAATGTTGTACGTCGTTTATTGTCTTGTTTTTTTCTTTTTCGATGTTAATTTATGCCTTCAATAGAGAAGATTATAGAAGAATAACTATAACCCGTTGAAACGAGACCAATACTAATGTAAGTCATCAACTTTTGCCTTGAGATTCATTGGCAAGTTATTTTAATATGGTTGGTTGACCCAACATTAACAGCACAACATTGATTGTCATTTCTAACCTGCCATTTTAGGTTATTAGCAATTATAAAAAAAAAAATTCTTATATATTGCAATGCTTCAAACAAATCTCAATGTTTTGAACATTAATCAGAAAATTTGATATCCTTGCTGCTCTAGATTTAATTTTGTTTCAAAATCTGTCTGTGCATTGTGTGCGCTCTGTAGCATTACCAGAATAATAAGAGAATGTTTTATAGCAACTGCAAAAGATCATGGTCATTGTTTTATGCAGTTTCTTGATCAATTTCTTTGATCTGTGAATATTGACAACTAAATTTTATGTCTTACATAATACATATGAAACTCCCACCAAATCGAGAATCATTTTTCTTCAGGCCTGAGAAAGAGTATTCAAGTTATTTCACTGCATTTAAAACTCAATCTGTTGGTCTATTAACACATTGTAGTTACTATCCATTGAATCTTGTGCTCCCACTGATAATTTACTTGTGTGCGGCTATACTAATTAGTCTGGGATAAGATTTGTGAGATGTGAGAACGTCACAAAAATTTATGTCATTATTTCTACCTGTCTTATATGCTTGAGCATCATTTTCCTTAACTGTGATAGTTTTTTTTTTTTTTTTTTTTTTTTGTATATTTCTCAGTTGTATAGTTATTTGTTGTACTTGATATATATTTAACCGTTGAACTGAAGTTATAAATGGAACTCTAAAAGGTTGAAAGTTGAAACACATCATAGAGTAGGCAGACTATTTAACTGTAATTCATACACATTGATTTTATCTGTAGGCAACAGAACTTAGGCATCCATCTGCTTGTGCGAGAATCATTTCTGCCAAAGGAAAAGGATGGGGGTGGTTTGGAACTTTAATGACTATGTATGTTTCTTTTTTGTCTCGTAAAATAGTTCATTTAGAAATTGCTGCACTCGTGTATATCATTCTTATTATTTTTCCCTTATCTAGAAAATATTATAATGAACAGGCTTCATCTTTTTTCTGCAGAATTATTTGCCTTCTGGGAGGGTATCTTGTAGTGGGAACTATCTATAGATATTTCTTTCTTGGAATTCGTAGTGCACAGGTAAAGTTTGGCCCACTTCATAATATTATTAGAGAGACAGATTTTACTTAGCTCTCCTACTTTCATCTGTTTAAACTACAATTATAAAGTTACTGGTCTACTTATCCAATAATTTCGTCATCTTTTTAAGCTGTGAAGCACCTCATTGGTTTGCCGTTAAAGTCATTATACATCATCAAAAGATTCTTAAATTAGTGAGGTAAAGTTTGGTCCATTTCATAACCTAATTAGATAGACCGATTTTACTATTCCTGCCTACTTTCATCAATTGAAACAACAATCATAGAGTTACTTGTCTACTTATTCGATAACTTTGTCAACTTTTTGAGCTGTGAAGCACTTCTTTGCTTTACTGTTAAACTCATTATACATCATAAAAAGATTCTTATATTAAAGGATTAGGCAAAATACTACATCTATGAGCTTTTGAAATATATAGTGTGGAAAAACTCGAAATAGTACTCTGACCATTCATATGCAGCCAATGTAGTCTCAATATCCTATTTTTCAATTTAGTTTCTCAACTACGCAAAATTGACCCTAAATGATAGCTTAGGTACTAAATTGAAATAAATTTTGTAGAGTCGAGAGGTTAAATTGAGATCAATCTTGTATCACAAATCCATCAATTTCTTAGGGATTATTTGAGATCAATTGTGTAGTCGATGAGCTAAATTGGAGAAATGTAATGACTAGGACTAAATTGGACACATACGAATAGTCGGGTGATTATTTTAGGCTTTTCCTAAAATATAACACATGTACAATGATGGTATTCACTTTGTTAAACCTAAATACCATAATCAGGTGGTAGTGTGCTACCTAATCCTACTATCTTGTGAATGTTTAGATAAGGTGTGGTAATTGTCTGTGTTATGAAAGACATTACTTTAATGCAAGTGTTTTTACAGTAGTGAATATGATTAATACAATGTAATTAAAGAGATCAAACACCACATGAAGACACCAAGATATTTGGTTTGACGGAAACACACTAATAGCAATGTAGAAAATTTGATTCACTATGAAGAAGCCACATAGATGTACCAACTAAGTGGGGCACAAGAAAATACTCCTCCCCAAAATTAAATAGTCTATTTCACCACAAAAATGAAGCCCAACTCCTCATGCTAAACATAAGTGAGAATCACTCAAGAGAGAACTTAAATTCTCCACATGAAATCTCCTCATAAGGTTCCATCATGCATGTCTATTATTGCATCATTTGTGGCACTACCGTACTTGCCTTGCATCAAGATGGTTCTTCACATATATAAAATGGGCCTTACAAAAGTTCTTTCTTCTTTCCTTTTATATCTCATCCTCTCTTCATTTTCCTCTCCACAGACACTCTCACTTTTTCTCTCTCTATTCCTTCTCTACTAATTCAAGTCCACTTCTTAAGTCCTAATGCAACACTCCTTTTTATTTTCCCGGGTACATACAAGATTTCTTTTATCAAAGTATTACTGAGTGCATGTGTGTACAACAACAATACAAACAACAATAATAACAACAAGTTTTATCCTACTACATGGAGTCAACTGCATTAATCTTTTTTATCCATTGTGTTATATTAAGAGTCAAAATGTCATTTAAATTTAATAAAAATATTATTTCTGATACTATTTAACCAAATCTTTTAAGTTCTACCTCTAACTTTTTTTATTATATATCATGTATAATACATCTACTCTTCTAACCAAGTAATCAAAAAGCTGATGATTTATATGACCAAACCATCTAAGACAGCTCTCTCTAATCTTATCTGTTACTAGAGCTACTCTAATATTTTCACGTATATGCTCGTTTCACAGTCAATCTCTTAAGTCTAAAACCACTCATCCACTTGAGCATCCTCATCGCTACAATACTTAATTTTATGCTTCTCTTTTAATACCCAACATTTTATGCCATGTGCATGTGTTTAATAAAATCAAATGGTATATTTTCTCAACATATAAGAAATTGATAATAATAGAACATTGTGTTGTCATTTTTTTTTGTTAGCCCCATCGTAGAATCCATGTGCCTGACTTTCATGTCCTGGCCATGCCTGCTTACTGTCATCCTTCTTCCCTAGCCAGTCTTGTTAGCCCATGTAATGATGTGATATCTCTACTCCTTGTCTGGTCAATTTTTTGATTGAAAATGTGTTATGAATTGAATTATCTTAGATACCTTGGCGTCTTACAAGCAAACAAAATATAGGCGCAACGGCATATGCACAGAATAGGTCAAATGTGATACTTTGCTCTTAGTAGGATGCTAATTTATTTCTTTATTTCAGGCCATTCCAAACCTGGAGTTCTTGCTCAGTTTACCTCGAAGGACTTGGGTAAGCAATTACCTAAACCTTTTGATTTTGAAGTAATGTGGTGGAATGTTACTTATTTGCAAACCTCTTTTCTTTGGTTCTTCAGAATCAGCCATCTCCATTGATTTGTAAACGTTTATTTTTTATCACATCCACCAGAATAAAAACTTGCTTAATCAAAATTAGGTGATTTTGGGCAGTAGTGAACGGCATTTTGGTTCAAAATCATCTCATGGTTTGAATTGACTTGATTTTGAGGCAGCTCAACTCGATTTCAAGCCTATTTGAAATAATTTATTTCATTTTTTATTTTAAAAATGTTTAATATATAGATATGTATATTTTTATTACCAATATATTTATAGTGATGTAATATCATTTTAAAAATATTTATTCTATTTACATAACTAGACTCAATCCAATCCAAACCCAACTCAAAATTTGCTCGAAAGTCAGATCAAGTGAAAAATTAAGCGCATGGATGGGCTTGTTTAGCTTGATCTGAGCTTGATCGGAGCCACAAAATCGATTCATTCTTCTTCGAACAATCTTCAATCTTCAATCTTCAATCGATTGTTATACAACTATGACATTCTTTTTTTTCTTTTTGTAACAATGGCTTCTGCAGACCATGCTGGGCTCATTGGTGCGAAGACTGCAAGGATACTCTCGTAGTACAAGGGGTTCTTATACACCCGTGCGAGATGATAGGGATTCTCTTGCAGGAGCCAGCAGCTACTGATAAGCCATAGTAAATCCTTCTCTTCAAGGTACTCTCTTGATAAGTCTGCTTGTTCTCCACTCAACCTGTGACAAATTCTTCAATAGAAACACAACAGAAAAATATCAGCTCTGTGGCCACAGGAAATTACAAGGATAGGTTTGAGATGATGAAGTGTTTTTTTATTTTTATTTCTTTTTTGTTTCCTAAAACTGCTGTTATTTTGTTGGGGCGTGACAAAGCTCTTTTCTCTAGTTTTATCATTTACATGGAATTTGTCCTGATATGAAAATTTTCAGTTTTACTTGGGCTTCATTTGGGACCCTTTTTTTTTATTTTTAATTTTGTAGTTCAAAAATTAAAATTTTGTGCTAGAAAGTTATTTTAAGCAGTGATAACGCCATACCAAACTAGGCCTAAGTTCATAGCTTTTACAATTTTTTCATTTCCATCATTTCCTTTTCCTACTGTTGTGAACTGCTGAAGCAATACTGGCCATGGAAGCTTATTTAAGCCAGGAATTCAATCATTTACTAATTTTAGCAATTTGTTTTTTTTTTTTTTTGAACTGGGCTATCTATCCGCTGTTATTTTAAAGGGAGCGCTTGATGGCGTAACTAATTTTTCGGCGGAACCCAACGAGGCTATCCACCGGTATTGGACCCACACTTGTTTTGTCCCACTGAAGAGGCGAGGCTGTAGTAGAGGGGATTCGAATTCAAGATGGGAGTTCCCAGCTTGGTTGGCCTTTTATACCTTGTAATTGGATCAACAATGAATTGAAAGGAAACATTTAAAACTTTACGGTTCAATCATGATGTAATAAATATAAAATAATTAAATGAGATAATATTCATCATAATAATACACTTTAAAAATAAAATGACAATTTCTCAAAATGTAAAAAGTGGATTCTAATATTTTATTTTATAAATATGCGTGTTTTGATTTTTAATCAAATAGGCTGTGAAAATATCATTAAAAAAATATAACAAATAGACTTAACTAATTTCTTTTGCTATCAAGGTAAATAAAAAAATTCTGCACTCAATGCTCCATGCAAGATTTTGAAAATCGGGTTGGTAAGTGAACCAGCTAAAGTAGGTGTTCACGGTTCAAAGGTTCGATCATGGTTAAATTAGATGATGCAATAAAATATTAATGTTATTTAAATTTAATATCATTAAAAAATAATGATGCAATTAAATAAAATACTAAAATAATTATGAAATGTATAAAATAGTGTAAAATATATTATTTTTAAAAAATAAATACATGAAGTAATGAGTAACATACACTTTCATAAATTCTCTTTTAAATTTTCTTAGAAATCTTCATTGTCTTTTCTCTAGAATATGAAGTTCTATAAATAAAATTAAATTAAAATAATAATATAATAACATTTCAGTTAGATGTTGTTTCATCTTATTTTTCCATCCTCCCTTGTAAGCAATTCACAACGAAGACATCTAAATTATATCTTTCCATTAACTGTTTTCGACTCATTAAAATGATTCCAAGTAATATTTAAGTTTTCTCGCATAAATGAATAGGCTAGCAGTTAGTACAAACACCAATTCGAAATAAGTTGAGCAATAACTAACATGATAAAACATCAACTACAAGTAGACCTGTCAAAACAGGGTTTCGGGTTGGTTTCGGGTCGGGCACGAACTGACTCGGGGTTCAAACGGGTCAACTCTAACCTGACCCGGATATGTAAATGGGTCGAAAAGTCTGACCCGAACCCGACCCGTCAGGTTGCCGGGTTGACTCGACCTGACCCGATTCGACCTGGATTTGGGTTCTGTCGGCGCCGGAATGTCGGAACGGCAGCGGGCGGACGGCGGGTAAGGGGGTGGACGCGAGCTAGTAGCGGGGCACGTGGGCGCGGGCGTGGGCACTCGGGGCAGCGCGGGCGGGGCAGCGGGCAGTGCGGGCGGGAATCCAAATTTTTTAAATTAAACGGGTTTTCGGGTTGACCTGGCAACCTGTCCGGTCAACCCGAACCTGACCCGTTTTTGCAAACGAGTCGATTTTCTGGACCCGAACCCGACTCGCTTCGGGTTCGGGCCAACCCAAATCCGAAAATTCCGGGTCGAATTTTCGTTTCGGGTCCAATATTGACAGGTCTAACTACAAGGGGTTAGCTACCCTCACAACCTAAGTTGGTTGACAAAGGCTGAGCTATATTTTAAGTTTGTATAAAACAAGTGGCATAGTTATTACATTTAAGTTTAATGTGAGAAATTTTATGAAATTAGTTTCAGGCCTATTGTGATTAATTTGTTATTGACAAATAAGAACATTACACAACCACATAATTTTGCACAAATATAAAACGAATAAATATGAAATTAGGGTTTCTTACAACCATAAATTTTTGTGCAATGAATAAATGATGAAATGCACACTAACATGAGTATATGACACTAACAAGAATGTTACCAAACAAATTTGAAACAAAATACTAAAAAAAAATTCAAATGTGAAACAATTTTTCTTGAGTAATCCTTACTCGTAAATCCTCTTCAAATGATAAGCTTTGTGGTCGACTAAGTGAGGAGGAATGAGCACACCCGAACCTTTGAGAAGCTTCGGCCGCCACCGACGACTGCGTAGCAGAGATGAGTTTCATGGAGACGAAGGGGAGCCTAACGCGAGTGCAGTAACTAGCAGGGATAGGGTTCGGGTGAATAAATGAATGGGGAGAAACTGTTAGTATTAGATTTAGGACGGCGTTACCGTGTTAGATTTAGGCTTCATTTGGGACGGCTTTTTTACTACTTTTTAAAACGGAGTTTTAGTACAAATTTTTTTATTTTTGTACTAAAACTCCGTTTTAAAAAGCAATAAAAAAGCCGTCCCAAACGAAGCCTTAGATTGAACGGTTGAAATTCGGCTTTGAAGTGTTCGACCAGTTTTAAAAACCGTTCCTGGTTCGACCGTTGGTTCCTTTGATCCTAGATGGTTTCAATAAAAAACGGAATCTGCCGGCAGCCCAATTTGGTCTCATACAGTCCCTTGGGGACAAAATGTCACAACAGCACTTATATTCAACTGTATTAAATATACTTGTTTTGGTTCCTTGGAACTCCTCTCCTTTGAAGTATTTTTTAAACTGATGGAGCTCAGCTGCGGAGTATAAATTCACTAACTTGTGGAGTATAAATTCAAGCATCAGATAAAGACCTGTAAACAAAAGATAGACGCCCATTGAAGGAGGGCAAGTCCACATCTCTTAGCTTTTGGAAGGAGAATAATCCGAGTGAGAAAAAAGTTGTGGAAGGAGAAGAAACAGAGAGGCGTGAAAGCTTCTGCTATTGAGTAAAGGCCAAAATAGCGCCCATCCTTTGCATTCCAACGAGCCTCTGAAGTTTGGGAAAGTCCGAAGTGGAAAGCTGATGCCGACGACCGGCGGTAAGGAACTTGTGGAGGCCACGAGCGGCGTGATTTGATCGCCATGCAGATGTGATGATCTAAATATTGGATTTTTGTTTGTGTGGATATGAGCAGTCTTTGATCTTTGGGGTTTTTACATCCGTACCACTTTATAACATGTATTTTACATATTTGACACCCTAAACATTAATATTTCATATTTAACACCTAAACACAATTGTATCTTCATATATACCACTCCGTCCATTCCATCGCTCACGACATTATTCCCGAAACCTCACTTTCTCGCGAACAGGTTTCACCGCGAGTCTTCCCTTCGCCCTCCCGCGAGTTTTCCCTTTCCCAGCCGCAATCCATCTATTTCTTTCCGGTCCCTAGGTCGAACAGCTCCAGGGTAACCTCGCGAGCAGAAGGCGTTGCCCTCGTCTGGTCAGATTTCTCCACATTTGCTTGCCCTCCGTGAGTTTCGTGAGTATTTTGACCTAAACCACCGCCGAAGGTAAAGTTCTTCGTATTGCTCTGTCTTTGCCGAAGTTTTCTACATTTTTTTCGCAAATGAACTCTTAGCTGCCGAAGCACCGTCTGTGCCGAAGTTTTTTTTCATTTTTTTACGCAAATGAACTAATTGTTGCCGAAGCTCCGCCTGTGGCCAAGTTTCTACATTTTTTTCGCAAATAAACTCATTGCTGCTGAACTTTTCTAAATTTTTTTTTGTTGCCGAAGCTCCGCCTGTGGCCAAGTTTTGACATTTTTTTGCTTTGACAGATTCTACAAAACTTCTCCAATGACTTCAATGAATTCTTCAGCTAGGGACAGAACACAACAGCAATCACAAATTTATTGTTACTGTCAGTTGAAGTGTGTGGTGTACACATGCTTTCGAGGACCTAATCGAGGCCGACAATTTTATAGATGCATTCATAGTCGAACTGATGACGATTGCAATTTCTTTAAATGGATGGATGAATTAGAAGAGCCTTATCATGATACACATTATGATTTAAAAGCCGCAGACGACAAGATTTTGAAGAAGCTTGACTTGGTCATATTTCAGTTGAAAGTGTTTATTGCTCTTGTTGCCCTCGACGTCATCGTTAGGATGTATTTTGCTTAAAAAGTAATTGTAACTGTGTTGTTGTAACTGTGTTGTTGTAACTGTGATGTTTTGTGGAACATGTTTTGTACTGTGTTGTATCTTCTCAAATTAAATGAATGTTTTTTATCTTATGAAACGTGTAACACAGTTTGCTATCGTTTACAGATTACAGTTTGCAATTGTATATAAAAATTTTGGTTGAGATAAATTGTAAAACAGATAAGTTCTCTAATTGTAATCGTGGTTTTCTGTAGCATTGCCTGAGCCAAAATCTGTTTAAATTGTTTCATGAATAACAAGTCTAAAAAATTGGTTTAAACTGTTTCATGCCTGTAGCATTGTTTACCGCATTTCTTCCAGACAAGTTATTTGTCTGACTTTGTAACAAAATGTAGCAACTTGGATTTGCTCAAATTTTCGATTTACTGCAAAAGTTCCCAAAAATCTTCAACTTCATACAGCGATATGAATACCAAAAGCTGGAAGTATATGTTGTTTTACACAAAAAATCACATTAAGGGATACACTTATAAACCATGAAGATATGAATATTGAAATTCTTCAACTTCAATGTCAGCAACAGTCCTTCTGCCTGACAACTTCTCTCGTCTCGGGATGGCATATTGAGTGGAATATGTAGTCTCGTTGTTATTTTTTTGGAGTGGGTTTTTGCAAGTGCTCCGATGATGACCACAAAGACCACACCTACCACATTTATGAGCTTTCTTGTCCTTTTCCAAGAAATTTACAATTCTTTTTTTGCGGGGCCGACCCCTTGGTCTGGATGTACTCGGCACTCCAACTTCGACAGCATCATCGCCTACTCTCCACTGATCCTTTCCAGGTAGCGCGGCTATTGCTCCATCGTATGCAACTCTATACCTATAGATTTTGTATCATATTAAACACTAAATTGAAACTGCATAAGCAACTCTATTTAATGTTTACCTGTATACGTAGTAGTGTTCATCAATGTAGGAATGCCATAGTGGATGTTCTTTCATGCCAATGAACGCTACGGCATGGATACATGGAAGTCCAGTAAGTTGCCACACCCTACAAGTGCATTCTCGTTCTTCAACATCGACAATGTGTCTTGAATGTAGACCTTCCACCTCAGCCTGCCAAACACTAGATTGACGCACAATTAGATGATCTTTTCTAGTTGTAATATTCCTAATGTACTCCTCCGCTTGTGGGACCAGCTCTCGATGCCATGTTAGGCTAGTCATCTTTCGCATAACCCTTTGCTCCATCAACATACCACGAATGATATCAATTAGGTCGACAACGGGTTTATTTCGAGCTTCTAAAATCCAAGAGTTAAATGATTCAGATAAATTGTTAGTATTAGCTGCATTGTTAATCCTTAGCATAAATTGGCTTCTGGACCACTTGTAAGGTAATGAGAATAGATATGAGTGAACTTTTGGACTTAATATAGCTAGCTCAGCCAACTTTTCGTCAAACTCAATGCTTGTATAAGCATTTGCAGCAGTCCAAACCAAACCTTGAAGTTTTTGCCCATCTTTGCAATGAAAGTTTTTTTTAAGATTCTTCCACAAATGACGGATGCACACTCTATGTTCTGCTTCAGGATAAATTTCTCTTATAGCCTCGCCTAAACCCTTTTCCATGTCCGATATGAAAGCAAGTGGTTCTATGTTCGTACCAATAGTAACAGTCAAATTGCTAAGAAACCATGACCAAGTTTGTTTTGACTCAGTCTCAACCACCGCATAAGCTATATTGAATAAACCATTATTGCCGTCAAGTGCATTTGCTGATAAAAGCACACCCAAATATTTTGATTTAAGATGACAGGCATCCATACTAATAAGCGGTCTACAACCATTTATAAATCCTTCAGCGCACACCTTAAAACTAACATAAAATCTTTGAAATGAATGATCTGTATTATCACATGTGTATGTAATATGTGACCCCGGATTTCTTTCAAGTAATTCAGCTTTCAATGTTGGGACCCATTTGAAACTATCATCAACCGAACCGAAAATAGTATTACGTGCTTGTTCTCTAGCTCTCCAAAGCTTCATGTAAGGTACTGATAAACCATATTCTTTTTCTATATTGCTCTTTATTTCATTTGGTGGAATGTCAGGATGCCTCTTCACTAGATCTTGAATTTCATTGGCAACCCATGCAGATGTGGCGAGTCTATTCCCTGCACGATTGACACCAGGACAAGTGTGTTCTCCATCGACTCGCCTTATTTGGAAAGACTGAGTATCTTCACAAAGGGATGCACGAATTCTCCACTGACATCCTTGGTAAGAACATTTTGCAATAACCCGTTTCCTATCACTTGCTTTAATTCTAACACCAAAGTTGTTTTTAATGGCTACTGAACGCAGAGCATGTTTGAAAGTTAGTGCATCATTGTAGAGTGTGCCAACTTCTAAATTTTTAATACCCATATTTGTAATAGAACATTCAACCATGTCTGAACTCACAACCTCCATAGGATTTGAAATCGGTTCATCTGCATCTACTTCATGTAATACAATAACAATCTCAACACGTAAATTCCCATTCGACTGTTTCACCAACTCATTCACATCATTATCCGTAGTAATAATTTTATATTCTTTGGGTGTTGTTCCATAAATGTGGTAATACATAAGATATTGATGTCCTTTGAGCCATGGACATATTCTAGCTATTTCTGTTCTAAGTTTGCAAATATTAAAATAGCTTTTCTGAAATTTAACAGTTCTTTGTTTGCCGCCATTGTACCTTCTTCTACATGGATCCGAGGTTTCCACCCAAATACCTCCATATTTAAATGAGACCAATAATTCCTCTCTTTTTTCAACAGTGCTATCATCAGAAACCTGCAATACCAGAGACAAAAAATTCATTTCAAAATGTGATTTAGATTTTTCAAGAGTAGAAATAACTGTGTAATCAAAACTTACGAAGGAGGCTGTGTTTGAACACATTAATACACAAAACTTGAGAACACCCAATCGACTGAAATCCTATTGAACAAATCAATTTGTAAATTTTTAGTATTTGCTGTTATTCAAATAACCCTTTCCTCAAGTTCTATTTGCTGCACTGAAACGGTTTGGCATTACTGCATACCTTCGGTATGTGATATCACGCCGACGTTGCGAATAGAGGAAGCAAAGTCCGACCTTGGTAGCAGTCGTGGGCTGCTCGAACGCGCGCGAATGATAACACAGAACAGAGAAAGAGGCGGAGCTCGCGAGAGGGGGAACACCGAACACACAAAAGGCGGGAAAGTAAGGTTTCGGGGATAACGTCGTGAGCGATGGAATGGACGGAGTGGTATATATGAAGATACAATTGTGTTTAGGTGTTAAATATGAAATATTAATGTTTAGGGTGTCAAATATGTAAAATACATGTTATAAAGTGGTACGGATGTAAAAACCCCTTGATCTTTTGGTGCAATGTGAAAATTGCAAGCAATTATGGCAAGGCCTCATTTGGCTGCATCTTATTATAAATTACTTTTTTTTCTTACATACATGCCACTTTATTTCATGCTGGTTATATATCTAACACCTAAAATGTTAATATTACATGTTTATCATCCATATATAACTTTAATATCAAATATATCAGTCTTGTATTTCATTTCTATCACTCATACCAACCTATAAACTTTAATATTTCATTTCATGCACTCATATTTGTTATATGGATGGTAGACATGTAATATGAATATTTTGTATGTTTGATATGTAAATAGCATAAAATAAAGTGGTATGTGCGTAAATCCCCCAAAATGATTATTTTTATGAAAATTTTGAATAAATTTTGGTGTTTTTTTGTTTTTTGGAAGGGGGATGATGAGTGTTAAATCATAAAGAATATATTCAAATATGATTTTGAGGAAACAAACTTCTTTCATGATTTTTTTTTATAATAAATTTAATTTCCTAAAAAAAGGATTTGTTTATGATAAATATGTGGTGTTTGAAATCAATATTGTTCCTAATTATTTTCAAATAAATAATATATTTGAAAATTTTCATCATTTCTTTTCGAACAAATGAGCCTAATATTAAGTGATACAATACAAGTTAATATATCTTAGAGAAAAAAAAAAAGTCAAATAGATGTTAGTGTGTAAAGACAAATTAGAGGGAGATAGATTAAGAAGTTAGTAAGTAAAAAAAAAAAAAAAGTTAGTAAGTAAATAAAATTATTACTTTTATAAAAGTTTTGATAAAATTTGTTTTTTAAAATTTATTTCCTAACCAAAAAAACTAGCATTAATTAAGCAGATGAATTTTGATTTTATATGCATCATAATAGGAGTAATTGGAGAAATATGTCTGCATTTTATTTTCTTAGGAAAATATATTCAAAAATTCATTTGTTTTGAATTACCCTTTCTATGTTTATATCCTTATTATATAGGAAGAATGATATCCCACCCTTTCATACTTTTGCTTTATCAATTGTTTAGTTATCATTTCGTTTGAGGGCATGAATGTGCCAGCCTTAGAATACGAATCGCGAAAGAATGAGCTCTGCTACTGTTTTGGTTTCCTAGAGCTCCTGCCCTTTCCTTGCCGCCATCTTCACCTTCTCCGAGGGAGGGATCTTCTTCCCTCCCCTTTCCGCCTGCATGGCCTCCCCCTCTTACATTGTTGACTTCCCTCCTCTTCCTAGAACTGGGGCTAATGCCTTTTGTGCTCCTCATGGCCTAAACTTCATCTCCAACCTTACCAACCGTGAACCGGTGGCTAATGAGTTTGGGTTACCCTTTATCCCCACCTCTACCAAAATACCTTTCTCTGCTGCAGATCTAGCCCTTGGTGTCCCTAATTGGCGGTTATCGCTGGTTGGCTATTCTGTCGGCCCGAGACCCACCTACATGAGTCTTCAAAACACCATAAAGAAGGTTTGGGAACCAAAAGGTTTGATTGATCTTCTTACTCTAAACGACGGTTTCTTCCTTTTCAAGTTCTCTTCGCCGGAAGATCTCGAGCGTATATTGACGGGTGGTCCATGGTTTTTCTTTGGACGCCCTTTTATTCTTCAAAAGTGGAATCCTAAATTTCAACCCAAAAGGGATGATTTTTCTTCCATTCTCCTTTGGATTAAAATTGTGGATTTACCTCTGGCTGTTTGGAATCCATTGGGGATTTCCAAAATCGCGAGTTTTGTTGGCCACCCTTTGGCAGTGAATGCCCTTACAGCACGCAAAACTCGTTTGACATTTGCGAGGGTTTGCGTCTTGGTTTCTAGCACTTCGAGTTTTCCTAAAGAAATCCTGATTTCTCTTGATGAAGATGATGTGCAGCTCAAGGTCATCTATGATTGGAAACCCACCCCCTGCACTGGTTGCGACTCTCTGGTGCACCCTCCGACTCTATGTCCCAAAAACCCCATTCTAAAACCGCAAGCTCAAGTGCCACCCCGTGGTCGCAGCAGGAGTAGAGCTCGATTTGCTCGTCCTCCTTTACCAAATTCTGCTGCTCCTTCTCTCCTCCACAAGCACAATCTTCAAGCAGGTACCTCCTCTTTTCAACCTCCCCCTAATGTCCCTTCTCTCCCACTTCCGCCCAGCACCAACAACCCCCAAACCGCCACTACTCTCATTCCCTCGGTTCTTCTTCTCTCTTCTTCTTCAAATACCATCCCTGAGAATATCACTGCTCTTCCAAATCTCAATTCCGCCCCCCCCCCCCCCCCCCCCCCCCACTGACAATCCCCATATTGACCCTTCTACCTAGGCTGATTCTCCCTCTTTTGTTGGGGACTCTGATCTTGCTTATTTACCTCCTCAAAAATTTTCCAAGCATCCCCCTCTTCTCTCACCACCACAGCAACCGAATACCACCGTCTCCCCAAATAAATTCATCATCCTTCAACCTGAAGAGCCTCCCGACCATGAGGTTGATCTTGATGAATCAGATGCTTCATCAAACCTGCTCTCACATCAAAAGGAGGATCCACCTCAGATAATACCTCAATCCAAAAATCAAAACTCTAAGCCTCATCCAAGTCGAAATGACCTTGCCCCTCATTGGCTGTTGGAATGTGAGGGGCATTAACAGCCCTGACAAGGTGTTCTCTTGTAAGAATCTAGCTGCCTCCCACCATCTTGACATGATTTGCATCCTTGAAGCAAAAACCCCCCATTTGACTGTCTCTGATCCTAGGTTCTAGAAAACCCATCAGATTTTATGTGAAAAAATGCAAACCTCATCCAAGTCGAAATGACCTTGCCCCTCATTGGCTGTTGGAATGTGAGGGGCATTAACAGCCCTGACAAGGTGTTCTCTTGTAAGAATCTAGCTGCCTCCCACCATCTTGACATGATTTGCATCCTTGAAGCAAAAACCCCCCATTTGACTGTCTCTGATCCTAGGTTCTAGAAAACCCATCAGATTTTATGTGATGAAATGAATTGTAATAATGCTTCTCCTTCTTTGTTTGGGAGAATTTGGATCAAATGTAATCCAAATTTGATGACTTTTAACCCCTCCTTCATCTCCCAACACATTATCCATGGCACTGTATCTCTCAATGACTCCTCTCAGTTCTTTCTTACTGTCATTTATGCGGGAAACTCCCCTTCTGATAGAGCTCCTATGTGGCATCAACTTCAGAACTTAGCTAGCAACATAAATTCTCCCTGGATCATTATGGGGGATTTTAACTATTACAGAAGCACTCAGGGTGATTTCAAATTATTAAAATTCCCTAAATAATCTATGGCTAAATTTAATGTCATGCCACACAATAGTTTCTTTAAATTTTTGTTTTAGGTTTATTTAGTCAAATCTGCATAGATTGACATTATAACATCTCGAATGATAGACTAATGTCTAACTATCGATTTTAGTGAAACCTCTAATTTATTTTCATGATCAAACACAACATAAGAAATATTCAATTCATCTCTGAGGATAATAATAATATTCACGTATCATATTAGTCATAAAACTAAATTAATGAATATATTTTCATAATCAAAACAACATAAGGCTCATTCAACTCATCCTTGAGAAAAAAAGGAATATTCACTTATCGTTTCAATTATGAAAGTATATTATTGAATCTATTTTCAT